>KN832974.1:1057917-1121353 GCA_000827315.1 Piloderma croceum F 1598
GCGGCGGTTGCATTGTTTGTGTTGTTTGGCCACAGACGCGTTTGGACACCGCGCATACCTCGCGTTTTGGCGGGACTTCGTCCGTCTCTGCCTTTCTCTCGCCTCCGCTCGACGTGTTGCATACGATGCTGATCTCAGTCCGTTGGTTCCTTGTCGTCGTCTAGATGCCCAAAGATTCCACCAAACCTAAGGTTCGTCTAACTTGACCTCTTTACTATATATACTATTATACTCTCCCTCGCTTCTCGTCTGGTATCATACGCATATATGCACTTTATGTGCTCGTCGTTATCGTCACTTCAACCCCATCAACCCTTTTTTCACACACAACCTCATCTCTCTAACCCTCCCACTAACCCACCTCGCTTCCCATAGCGTAAAGCCGCCGAAAAGGCCGAAAAAGCGCCCCGCGCAACTAAAGCAAAGAAAGACAAAAATGCTCCCAAACGTGCGCTTTCCGCATATATGTTCTTCTCCCAGGACTGGAGGGAGAGGATCAAGACCGAGAACCCCGATGCAGGCTTTGGTGAGGTGGGCAAGCTGTTGGGAGCCAAGTGGAAGGAGCTGGATGAGGATGAGAAGAAGGTATGTCTTTTGTATTGTGCTTTGATGGGTGGAGATGTTGGGTGTACGCATATATGCTGACTTGTGTTTTATTGTAGCCGTATATAGAGCTGGCAGCGAAAGATAAGACGAGGGCGGAGACTGAGAAGACTGCATATGAGGTATGCTCTGTCGTTGGCTCCTCCATCCACCTGCGTATACTCATTTCTACCCTCCGCAGGGCAAGAACGGCGCCGGCAGCGGCGAAGGCGAAGCCGATGAAGGCTCCGATTAATCTTTTTGCGTTCTTCCATTGCTACTCGACCCTCACGAACACTCATGCCGACCGATATTATACTTTACCTCGCTCATGTACATGAACTTTCTTCCTCCCCTTCTGTCCCCTCCCTCTTGTGACTCATGTGACTCCCGCTAGTACTTTAAACCCATATCGAACAAAATCTGTTCTTTCGTTCGCTTTTCACCCTTCGCCCACGCTACTTACTTATTTCGAAAAATCGTCCCACTTTGTACGCTCGAACCGCACCTTTCTAACATGTTATAATCGCGCTCCCGTTCGTCCGTCGCTCACTTTTTGCCTGTTGTTCGTCCTCGTCTTTTCTTCGTATTCGTTTGCTCGGGGTTTCCGGTAATTTTGATATTAAAGAGTTGTATTGCAATGCCCTTGTACTTGAAGTTGCACGTGGTTTGCAAACGACAATCACTGAGCCTAAAAGAGCAACCAGTGATCACAGCACCACTCCACCAGCCTCACCCCTTCCATCTTATCTATCACCCACGCTCCCATCTCACCCTACTGCACCACCCAAGACCGTGATAATCTGATATACATCCATTACAACAATGAGCGCTGAAAAGCAGGAAGCTGGCGAGGCAAGTACCCCTTCCAAATCCGACCCCCATCGCCGTCTGAGCAAATGCATTGCCTGTATGTATATTTGTGTCGCATTATATTGACTTTTATCCCCTTTCTCTCCCCATTGTTATCTCTTCTCCTAATGGCCCTACTCGCCTTCTTTTCTTTCTCTCTACTGTGGTTACTCTGTGTTTGGATCGTGTGTACTACCCCAGGCCGTACCCGCAGCCCAGAGAAGCAGCTGGACGTCGTTCTTGAAATCGTGAGTCTTCCCCCTTTATCATTCGGTACTGTGTTTTGTAGGTATATAATGGGCGCTAATACCCTATTGGTGGGGCGTTACAGGATCGCCTCGTTCTCGGGAGACTTATCGTCCATGACCGCCCCGCCTTTTATTCTCTCCCCCGTCTCGCTCACCGAATTTCCGGGTATGTGCCCCAATTGTCTCCGACCCCCATTCCGCAGTAACATCTAATCTAATCTAACGCACGTGCGTTTTAGCTTATTGGTGCGAATACCCAGATCTGTTCGCTGCAATTGCGGATGGCAAGACTGAGGAGCATAGAGCACTCGCTGTGCTTAGATGGTTCATCGTGAGTTGTCGGAACTGTGTTCTGTTCGGGTGTCAACGGAGTCTGATTGTGCATTCAAACTATTTCGTTTCACCCCTTTGTTTCCAAACCGTGCTGCTCAATGTCCCACCCGTCGGTTTCTCCGAATTACAACCGTTTATGACGTCGGTTTGCCAGAGCACGCTCAAGGGTCAATATACGTCTCGTAATGAGAGTATGGGCTCTGAGAAGAAGTTAGTCCCGTTTTATCGCATCTTGAGATTCCTATGTTCCATCCTGCCCAGGGACTCCATCTCACTGGGTTCCGGATATTACATTTAATCCCAATGCTGATTTATTACTCTCCCCCAGACCACTTAACCCCGTCCTCGGAGAGTACGTGCCCTCCTTTTCTTTCGTTGCACCTTCCGAGATGCGTACTAACACCTACCCAAACAGGCTATTTTATGGCACCTGGCCCTCAACGAACACCACCCTCCTCGTCGAGCAAGTCTCGCACCACCCGCCTATCACCGCCTACCGCATTGCCAATCAAGCTAAGGGACTCGTATTGACAGGCCACAATGCGCAGAAGACCAGCTTTAGCGGTACGTTCTCGTCATATGTTCTCATATCACGTCGTGCCTATTTGATTTTCTGCTCTTGGTTGATCTTCTGTACAGCCGGAAGCATTATCGTGAAGCAGATCGGACATGCCACCCTCGTTGTTGATCTTCCTTCTGGCGAGAAGGAGGAGTACCTCATCACACTTCCGAGGCTGAGGATCGACGGGCTGTGGTATGGTAGTCCGTATATCGAGCTCGCGGAGACAAGCTATATCCAAGGTAGCAACGGCTGGTTGAGCACGGTTCGTGCACGTTCTTACTTCAGTCCGTATAATCACCGCAAACGATCCTGACTAACCGTTGCACGCCAACCTACAGATCGAATATAAAGGCAAAGGTTACTTCTCCGGCAAATCGCACACCTTCAAAGCCATTCTCAAACCGCCCACGTCCGATCACAAAACCGAAGTAATCGAAGGGACGTGGCATACTACGTCAAAGACATCAAGTGGCATGACGTTCCATGATGTTTCCCCGCCTAAGGAGGAGGTCACTGTCAAGTCTATTGAGGAGCAGACTGAGTGGGAGAGCAGGAAGCTATGGGGTGCTGTTGCGAAGGGGATTAGGGAGGGTGACTTTGAGAGTGCCAGTCGGGAGAAGAGTCGGATTGAGGTGCGTTTCGGGAGGGGTGTTTGTTTTGGGAAAGAACTGATGGTAGATGTAGAACGAGCAACGCCAAAGACGGAAAGACGAGGCTGCCGCTTCCACGCCTTGGCAATTGAAGCATTTCAAACACATCGAGAGCGATCCGACTTGTGCGCTTTGTTCCTTTTTCGTTTTTTTAAAAACCCTTCGGAAATGCGAGCTTACTTCTATCTGCTACGCTTCACAGACGAACGTCTCGGCAAACTCTTTAAAGCAAACCCACCGACGGAAGATGCATACATATTCTTGGACAACGCCCCTCCTGCCTAATAGACCCCCCGAACGAAACGTCTCGTTGACTCCGTCGATTTTAATGTGGAGTTATTTGTTTGTATACTTGGACTTAATAATTTTTCCCTCTTCTTCTTTTCGTGGGTCAGTACTTAAAACTGGCATTACGGTATGGGCCGTTGTGGGTTGTGATTCCATGGATTTGTATGCTAATTGAGCGCCGGATGGGGACCTGATCATTGTTGGTCGTCGTCTGCGATCAGATACAATCTTTCCGTCGGTTACTGATCACAGCAAATGTATTCGAGAGTTAGCAAGAAACGGGCTAGGGGGTATACACAATCGTGCATGCAGGCGCGCTAGCCTTTGAAGGAGACGGCGCTTGCTACATTTTGGGGGTGATGGTATGAAAAGACACATGCATTCTAACGAAGAGGCTCGCTTGTCGTATCCCGTGGTGGTGCTTCTGAAGTTGTTGAGGTTTAGACGGCCGCACAAAATGTTTTTTTTTGGTGAATTTTTTCTATTTTCCAAACAAAAAACATTAGGCAACCGATTGTGGACGGGAAGGCGATGGAAGACTCTTACTAAATTATAGGAAATAATGGAGGGTGTTTCCCAAACAGATATTCTTCGCAATGAGCACAGGTTGCGGCGAGGTGGGGAGCACACGTGAATGGTGCAGAGCCATCATCTCGCCGCCAAACGACCTCGTGCCTGCCACGAGCAGTGATTGCGTATTTTAGAAGAGTAGGATTCTTCTGTTCTAGGATCCCCTTGGTCGAGTGCCATGTCCTCTGCGTTGGTGCCCAATTGCCGTTCTCCCGCTGGTAGGCAATTGCCAATTTCTTAATGCCGGATGGAAAAGTCATCGCACTCAGGGCTAGCAAAAATTCCTATTTGACAAAATTAGTGGACGGCATGAAACACGAGTCGAAATCCTTACACCCTGATTATAGGCGTCAACAGGTGCGGGACCATCGGCCAAAGTTCTGACGAAGCCCATCCGAAGATATTTGAGGTGGTGAAAGGTCGAGAGAGTGGCCAAATAAAGTTGCTCGGTAGAGTCTATTGACAAATATTCCAAGCTCTCTAGTGCCGTTGTGGCCTTTCCTAATTCTCGAAGAATACCAGTTAGCATGGCTGCTTCGCATACTGTACCATCAAAAACGAGATCGCGGAGGTTGTGCCAGGAACCATCAGTCGATAGCCGGCGAAAAAGTTCATAAGGCCCATGGAACGTGTCCAAGAGTGGTAGGGCAGTGCGAGGGAAACTGTTGAGAATGTCGCTATAATTGACCTGCACGTCAGAGCGTAGAAGAACAACGCCAAGCTTTTCGAGCGGAGGCTTTTGACCTAGCACTTCGGCAAGACTGGATAAAGTATCTGGAGTAACCGAGGTAGCCAGACTCTGCAGGTGGCGCATGGTGATGGGCTGAAGATGCAGATCCTCCGGCTCAGAAGGCCCAATGAGCGTGATGTCGAATGCTATATGGGTGGCGGTAACAACAGACAGCCAGTTCTCAGTGGCGAACGTGCGGCAGCTGGATGATATCAGGAGATGTGGTATTTGTAAACGACATATGGTGTCGTCGGACTCTCCTGCTTCTAAGCTGCAGTCGATAATGAGCAACTCCTTCAGTCGCGGCACCGGGCGAAACTCCCTCCAAAGCGGCGGTGTCCACCAGAGGTTGATAAATGTGATGCTTTCCGAAGCAACGAACTTTGGCAAGTGATCGAGGACGGCGTAAAGCATTGAATCCTTCATGTCGTCTCCGGCATGCTTTAGGACCTCCAAGTTTGATTCGACAGGACGAATTATAAGGTGTCTTACCCCAGCTGCGATTGCCTCCGAGGTACAGAATTTCAAGCGCCGCACAAGGCGTATGCAAGCTTCCTCACTCGGTCGACAACGTCGACCAGTCGCTGTGTTGTTGCGATTGATAACGTACGGCCGAAAAACGATGTTGCGAAAATAAAGTGGCTGCGCAAGCAGGCGAAAATAACGACAAGTTAATGTCGAGTTAAATATGTCATGGGATGGGAGGTAGGGGAAGATTTCCTGCCATATTTCTGGTACCAATGACGGTGCGTTTGGTTTAGAGGGGACCTGCATGAGTGTGGTTTGGCGTACAGATCATTTTCAACACTGTGGTATATGTACCTATATATTCGCTTCCGTGCCACACCACGTTGCAACAAAGCGAACCATGCCACAGGGGCAGCGACTATTTTGTCCACCCCGGATATCTATGATATGGGCGTCAGTGGCAAAGAAGATTTAATCTGGACCCGCGGATTATATACGGACATTCGCCTACCCCTTTTATGCGGCGGCAAAAAACCAAGCGGCGTCGGTTGTCTTTGTAGCTGGATTTGAGCTGGATTTGAAGGTCTTGTGCAGTGGTTCATGGTTCATCTGATAGCGACGCTCATCATAAGTTGAAAGTCCTTGATACGAATAAGATGGGCGTTTGCCAGGACCGTCAATTACTATCTATTACTATGGAATGCTATTTTCAAGTTACCTACTCGGATGCAACGTGCAGAACGGAACTGGACCGGTCATGGCTTTGAAACGTGCTTGGTCATCATGGACTGGCAGGAACCAGGACCAAGTCCATGTAAAACAGCCGACAAAGAAGAATCAGATTCGGCTGAGGATTGGCCAGTCTTTGAAACACCTTCGAATGGCTTCAAGCGTACCCAATTTGAGCCTTGGGGACGCTTGAAATATGATCGATCGTCCGTTCAAACAGTCTTGACTCCCGTACTCTGAATCCAAATCAGGCCAGAATTTTAGCTCATATCAGTATGTGTATTTTGTCATGCTCTGGTGGTGCATAGGAAACCCGAAAATTTGAAAAGTTGAGGTGGCGACGTTGACAGCCGTGTCCAAAAGGCGCCACCTGATTGTTCGGACTCGAACACGAGGCATCTGAGTCATTGAGCTGATTTTGACCCGCGGTTGTTGGATTGCATGAGATGGCTTTGTGAGGATACGTACATGAATTCTGGGCTGAACCGCAATGCAGAAATTGCTTCGATTCTGCCATGATCATCTTTTGAATCGGCTTAGCTGAATACTATGCGGCATGCCCTAGAGAGAGCCAATATGAGCGATATAATGACTACAAACAAGAATGTGATTTACGATGATGGGAGTGTCCTGGACACAAATAAATTCAGATGGAAGCCGACGGGCAATGACTTTAGGCGGGACTCACATAATCAAGAACCACGCAATGAGCCTAATTATGCGAAAGAAAAGTTGCAACTAGAGTAACTGAATAAATCGCTCCACATTCGACGACTGACACGAGGATGGGGCACAGAGTATGTACACCTGCGCTCCACTGACCAAATACGAGAACTGTTCGCATAAAATGGAAGATAAAGTCAAAGAACCAAGACGAATGTTTACCTGTGCAGGAATTATTTGTTGAGTCATAGTAAAGAACGCCGTTGTCCACCTAGAGAGAGAAGACTTCAGTGTCGGGTGAAACCCGGCTAAATTTTGTGATAAAGCCGGTTTCAGTAACTGACCGACAGTGTAGATGCGGGAGAAAGCATACCAGGCAATCGACAAAAGCACCGGAACAACGATCGCTTTAATATTGGGCTACCATACAATAAAACAGCGATATAGACAATGATACCGCATCCGACTTACCATACACGAGTGGCAGATCAGTGTTTAGAAAGTATACACAGATGATTTGAAGATGTAGGTAGGACTTCCAAGCATGTTAATGTATACAATTGGGCTGTCGTTTGTATTCCGAAGGACAGCAAAAGCCTCCAGAATATCTGAAGAAAACGACTGTAAGTCATAGAATGATTACTAGGTTGAAAAATATGACTTACGATAATAGGATTGACCTAGATGACAATAAGTTCATTATCCACTTCGAGAGGGAAACTACCTCAGGCAGGTGAAACCCGACTGAAGTTCGTCAGACAGTAACACCAATGCCGGTGGCTGTTCAAAAGTTAAAAGGATACGATATAAATGTGGAAATAAAGAGTACCTGTACAAGCTATCAGAAGAAGCACGGGAACGGCAATAATTCCAATGTTTTGTTGCCAATGAAATATCAATATATCTTCAACTTGTTTAATATTGGCGTCATTCATCACGAGTCGCCAATCAGTTTTTGAAGAGTATACACAATCAATTCGAAGAAACTTCTAAGGGCATTGATGTATGAGATTGGGCCACAGTTCGTGTTTCGAAAGGTGATGAAAGCCTCTACGAGACGGTGTGCGTTGACGACCAAATGCTAGACTTCTGACCACGTCAATGTTTGCCATGTAGATCTCATCGCGCCACTTACTATGATAGTGAGTGTACATAAGAATAGCAGCCGCTTGTTGGTCACGATTCTTCTTGTATGTGTGATTACCCAGACAGTGAAACCAAATAAGATAGTGAAGGCGCCCAGTAGCGTGTCTTATGTTCAGGTGTGTTTGCATAGAACATGAGATATAGAGAGACCATACCGTAGAGGTACGCCTCATACCATGAATAGGAGATTTTGTGAAATACCACCAAGTGAGCGAAGAGCAGATAAATAGGCACCAATCCACAGATAGAGCAATCTGAAGGCTTCCTGCGATACATCGGCAAGGTTCATATAGGGTACGACGGAGATACCTGACTCAATAGATAACACCAGTGCATCAAACATGGAGTTGAAATCAGATCAGTTGCGTGAGGACCGTGTCAACCATACCGCTGAAGCGAAGTGGTATGAAGAACGGAGATGATTGCGCGTACGAGCAATCAGGAAGGGGGCCATAGAAATATGCTGAAATGATAGGTTCGCGTTTGATTTGCCAGGCACTCTTAAGTTTATCATGGCAATGTAACCTTGTCCCACACGTTTTCTGTCAACATGCGTGCACTATTACTGGCAGGGCTGCCAAAACAATCCCGAAAGGAACAAAGCAGCAACGTTTACAGAGCGTAATTGGGTTGCTTTGGGATATTATAGTGACGATCGCTTCCTATCGCTTCGCCTCTACCTTTTGGGGAGAAAGTGCTGCTGTCGATTAACAAGATGACGTCTAAGGGTGAAGCCATAGCGTGCGCTTCGGTCGCGAGGTTACACTCCAGATGTATAGAGTTATTCCAGAGCACGTCGGCGTCGTAGGGGTATTGGCAGTCGCCGGGGGTATAACTTGAAGAAGGAAAGTCACGAACGCGTGACCCGTCGCGTGAAATTTCCACGGTTTCGTTCGCCCGAGTTTGTTTTTCTTGTGTCGAAGACTCCAACGACTTCTGGACATACGCGCGCCGTTCGACTCACCATGCCCGGTCCCTGCAACCAGAGAAAGAGAAAGAAAATACAAGCGAGAAAGGCCCGTAAAGTTAGTTCATCGCGACCATCAGCAGAGGGCACCAGAACCTACCATTCGTCACAATTGAGCAGCCCCAGCCCCATCCTACAACCTTCTCCTATAAAGGAGCATCATGAACTTTGCTCGCATCATATGCATGACGGCCTTCTCCCACAGACGCCATATATTCACGACCCAGGGAACGGTCCACGCGTTCGTGACACCCGCGCGTTCTTGACATCATTTTTTGCCCAGCCGCCTTCGCTTGAGGATCCGCTCTGTGCCGAGTTTGCGCAACAGGAAGTCTGCCAGATGTTGTATACTGTGCTGCCGGAGGAAACTGCTTTGGTGCGCTACGATACCTTCTGTGCTCGAGTACGCGTTTTGACTTCATGGTAGATACTGTGGTATAACAAGAGCCGTGCAACTGGTCGGATATGTCCAGCATGTCAACGTCTGTATCGGCTGGGTGACATACTTCCAGACCACATACAAGACGAACATGCATGTATAGAAGAGCGTCGGTCAGTCGAACTTGCACGCGAGCAAGAAATAAGCGGACTTTGTAAGTTGCGTTCACGTTTCATTTTGCCAAAACTAAATATCCCACCAGGCTCCCCCGTCTGCTTCATCCTAGCCTCATTCAACTACCCAGGTGCCATTAAGTCAACCTGGGGCCGCATGGCTGATGAACTCTCCTCCCAAACTTGGGATCTACTCAACAGTCCAGGAGAGGGCCATAGTGACAGAGGGCTGGGGATGTTACTTAAGATGACGAGGTTAGAGGATTTAGGACTGGGACAGCTCTGTTTGCCCGATATTGATTTCGATTCGGGGTATGACTCGGATCCGTCGCAGGTGCATTCGCATTCGCAGTCGTTGGACCGCGAACGCGGATGGCAGAACAGGATCCAGTTGACGAGGTATACTTCTTGAATGGGAGACATACATGTTTCACAATATCCTTGGACTATGTGAGTACGAGTATGGACGCTTGTTTTGCGAGGTCTGGGCTGAGCTGTCTTCATTCCGGACAGCCTTGTTTACTCTATATTATATCATACCCAACCATTTGTATCATTATCATACCACACCATACATATTTGGACATTTATTTATATGCCATCTTCTGTCCTCGATATTCTATTGTGATAGATGATTAGAGTTGTCTATTATGTAAATGGCCGATGAGGCACTACGTAGGACTTACAAGCCGATGATTGGTAAATATGCGCGTTTCCGGACGACTTACGGCTGGCATGTTTGACTGAATGGCCGGCTTGGCACTTCCTGTGCCTTGTCAAAGGGCAAACTAAAATTCTCTGAGCCATTCCAACCTACAGAACGTAGATATGATATATATGACAAGTTTCTCAATAGTCTGAAACAAGGCAACTCACCTAAAAGCCGGGCCCTTGCCAGGTAGGTGCGCGTTATATTAGTTGCCAATAGCGCCTAGTTCTTTAGGAGCAATCCAAGTAAACGTAATATCGCCCGTGAATTTAATTGCCCGTAAGGTAGGATATTTCCGAGCGAGGGAATTTTTCACTGGGTGACCTTTGAATACCCATTTATTCTCATGTGTCGGAATTCTAAGTTCGACTGACAATATCTCGATGTGCGGAGGGAGGTATAGTGTTTCTAATGCGTCGAAAAACCACTGATCATACAAGATGTCAGCATCACCTTACTGGTATCTATAGAAATGCGTACCTTGGCTGTATACGCGTCTGGATGGGAACGACTATCAGTATTTCGGTCGACTACCGAAATTGATAGCTTCCTTAAGTTACTACAGAGACTGATGACGGCCATCAGAATATCCTCCGTCAGGTATCTGACTGAGAATCGTAGCTTTTCTAATCGTCGTGGCCTCTCCCAATAATGACAATGCAAGCATTACATTATCAGGTTCATCGTTCCTATTAGGCAACAGGCTCGAAAGCTCCAGGTCACGTAATTTACGTAAGGACTCTGTTGAACAGATGGCATGTAGGAGTTCATATGGGCCTTGGAAGGTACTGAGCAGAAGGCGAAGGGGTAAAATATAAAGCGGGAACATTGTGTTTGGTCATCTCTTCTGTGTTCAAACCTAACGTCTGGAGGAGAGGGGAATGAGAAAGCACCTCCGCCAGCAGGGGCAATGTCTCTCGACGAACTGTGGTGAATAGTCCGTGTAAATATCGGATGGTGTTGAGAGAAGTGACTAGATTAGGAAGAACAGACGAATAGAGGTCCCCAATGGTAAGGAATGTCGAATCTGGGTGAAAGAACGAGAACCAATCATCGCTGGGAATTCGATTCTCGGATGATAGAGAGAGAGAGATAATACTCTAAAAGTCGAGGGAAAGCCCGTTGGGATCTCCAAGCGACAATCCGCAGGTCCAGCGTCCCCAAGATCCCCAATTTGGACAAATCGATCGAGTGCTTGCTTGTGCACCAGATACGATGGCATGCAATACTGACCAAGTTGACGAACTTGGGAAGCTGTTTGAAAATCTCATCGAGGATCAACTGATCACTATCCGAAGCGAGGTCAAAGGGGCTGTAGATGTCGAAGGGGCTGTAATACGGCCGTATTTCCAACCTTCTGACGGCAGGTGCAATCAGTAGGTTAGAAGAACAGAAAAGCAGTTTCTGTATAAACCACTGGACTTGGCCTCCGTCAGGAAGACACCGCCCCTCGGCATCACGGTCGGATCGTCACAGAGCCAAAAAGAAGGGGCTGCGCCATTTGGCGAAGTAATTGACACGTCAAGGAAGCATTGTTGATTTCAGGAGGGAGCAGGTACGCCAGTATCTGAAGCTATATTTCTGGCAGCAAAGGAATATCAGACGTGAACGGGGGCATTCGCTTGCGAATTTGCTCGAACGCCATAATTGCGGTCTAAACGATGAGTATGAGTGGTTGGCTTTTGTATAACATTGCGAAAAATTGAACCAGCACCATCTCGCATATATCAGTCGCTGTGATTGCCAGTTGAATGGAGAGTATGTCAAGTCAGGAGTGTAGGCCAATTTGTGGCTCTGAACACTCAGACATAAGATGCTCGTCAACAACTTCAAGGATAAATGGCGCGGGCCTGGAAGCTAGGGTGTGCTCGACAAAGCGTTGCATGTATTCAGTGTTTAAGTTGATGATTGACCTCAAGATCTCTGGGTGTGGTTTGGCTTTCACTGATCAAGTTGGATACTGTAAGTATGTAGTTTGAAGGCTAGTAACCGCGAAAACACCCGTAATGTGCGTACTAATGCAGGCGCCCACTGGCCCAAATAGAGCACAGCAAAATTCTGACTCGACTTGACTTAGTCGATCCGATAACCTACAGGACTGATTGATATCAGGACAACCCCAGCATTCATCCACAATTCAGACCTTGTGGAGATCTTCTACGCGCGGACTTGTGAGTCACTGTCACACAACCAATCAAGTGCGCTTTTCGTCGTCCACGATGGCGGCTACAATCGAATTGGCCCAGGTGTGTCTGCAAGCACGGTGTTTACTGATTCAAATGGAATCTAAATATCCCATTCAGACTGGCAAGCGTGATCATTTGAGAGCTTTGGAAAAGAAATACCAGCAATGCTGGGCAGATGAACATCTTTTCGAAGTGAATGCACCTTCACAAGCCGACACTGCTGGGCTTTCACCTGCAGAAATACGGCAAAAGTTTCCCAAATGGTTTGGAAACTTTCCATTCCCTTACATGAATGGATCTTTGCATCTCGGTCACGCTTTTACTATCACAAAGATCGAGTTTGCAGCAGGATACCAGAGGTTGCTGGGGAAAAGGGTTCTGTTCCCTCATGGCTTTCATGTTACGGGGATGCCGATCAAGGCGAGTGATATAATAGCCTGAATTCTGCATACTCTAATATACACGAAGGCGTCAGCGGACAAAATCATCCGTGAGATGGAGATGTTCGGGCCTGACTTCGAGCATTACGAAGAACGGATAACCGAAGAAAAAGAAAAAGCGACGACCCCCAATGCACCTGTAGCCGTGGGCAAGGCGACCAAGGGAAAAATTTCGGCAAAATCTACTGGACTCACGTACCAATTCCAGATTATGGAGTCGATAGGCGTTCCCAGATCTGAGATCAAGAAGTTTGCAGATCCTCAGCACTGGTTGACGTATTTTCCTCCAATCTGCATCGTGAGTGCCTTGCTCCTATTTTTTATATACATTTGACGCAGCTGTGGCATCTAGGAAGACCATGGATCATTCGGCTCACGTATTGACTGGCGTCGGACGTTTATGACGACCCCCGCCAACCCTTATTTTGATACATTTGTCCGATGGCAGATGAATAGGTTGTATGATCAAAAGAAAATTCTGTTTGGCGAACGGTATACCATCTACAGCCCCAAGGATGGGCAGCCATGCATGGACCACGATCGGCAGGATGGTGAAGGGGTCGGGCCACAGGAATACACTGGCATCAAAATGGAGGTTTTGAAGTGGAGCCCAGACGCAGCCAAGGAGATTGAAGGGAAAGTGGGTAGCCGCAAAGTATTTTTGGTTGCTGCTACATTGCGGCCGGAGACCATGTGAGCCGAAATTGTGTGGCGATCGATACGATCTAACGAGACGTTTAGGTACGGACAAACAAACTGCTTCGTCGGCACTGCAATCAAATATGGCGTCTTCGCCATAAACGACAAGGAGGCATATGTCTGCACATACCGCGCAGCACGCAATATGGCATTCCAAGGCATAATCACGCCCCGCGGGGAAATCAATCAGCTGCTGGAGATCGATGGCTCAAAGATTGTCGGAACCAAGATTAAGGCACCGTTCGCTATTTATCCTGAGGTCTACGTTTTGCCCATGGAAAATGTCCTGGCGACTAAGGTCTGTTATGCGACAGCTGTGACATATCGTACGACCTGTGCTGATTAATCGCGCAGGGAACTGGGGTGGTCACTTCTGTCCCATCGGACTCTCCCGATGATTTCCAGACCCTCACAGATCTGCGCAAGAAACCTGAATTTTACAACATCGATGCCAGCTGGGTCTCGATCGACCCTGTTCCGGTCATCAGCACACCAACCTATGGCGATCTTACGGCTCCTGTCATTATCAAGCAGCTGAAGATCCAGTCGCAGAAAGATACCAAGCAATTGGCAGAAGCAAAGGAGATCGCGTACAAGGAAGGCTTCTACAATGGCACGATGTTGGTGGGTGATTTCAAAGGCGAGAGCGTGCAGGATGCGAAGGGCAAGGTGCGGACTGCCATGATCGAGCAGGGGGTTGCGTTTGCATATGCAGAACCAGAGGGCTTTGTGCTGTCGAGAAGTGCCGATGAATGCGTCGTTGCGCTGATGGATCAATGGTATTTGGATTACGGTGAATCATCATGGAAAGCGACCACGGAGACGTAGGTCATGTTTTTCCTTTTAGTGGAGCCATACTAATTGCATGACTTGTCAGCTTGGTTGCGAGAATGAACACATACAATAAAGAGACGCGCAATGCCTTCGATGCCGTCTTGAATTGGCTGAACAAATGGGCATGTGCAAGAACCTACGGCCTCGGTTCCAAGTTGCCCTGGGACCCACAATTCTTGGTCGAAAGTTTGAGCGACTCAACTATATACCAAAGCTACTATACTGTTGCCCAACTGTTGCATGGTATGAAGCATACTGGCTCTTGTCGTCTCCTAGGCTGACTACCATGCAGAGAGCTCGATGGATGGCAAGAAACCCGGCCCCTTGGGAGTCACTCCAGACCAAATGACGGACGAAATTTGGGATTACGTATTGTGCGGTGGTAAATGGCCAGAATCCTCACCTCTACCCCGAGCAAAAGCAGACGCCATGAAACACGAATTCGAATATTTCTACCCCTTCGATGTTCGATCTTCTGGTAAAGATTTGGTGGGAAATCATCTGACATTTTGTGCCTACGTTCATGCGGCGTTGTTCTCCGAAGACAAGTGGCCGCTGAGCATGCGCACGAACGGCCACTTGATGCTGAATGGGAAAAAGATGTCGAAGAGCACTGGGAACTCGTTGACCCTGAGGGAAGGCATTGAGAAGTTTGGAGCGGATGCCACAAGGTTGACATTGGCTGATGCTGGGGATGGCGTCGAGGACGCCAATTTTGATGAGAAGACGGCCAATGCCAGCATCCTGAGAGTGCACACTTTGTTGCAGTGGTGCGAGGTAAATGTTGACCATTCCTGCCTAGCGATGATTCCCCTTAATATTTTTTCGGCTTGCAGGAAATGATTAAGGATGAGCCCAATCTGCGCCATGGTCCTCTGACTTATCACGACAAGGTTTTTGAAGAAGAGGTTAACGACTTGATCAACATCACTAAAAGCCACTATGAAAAGTCAGTCCATTTACTCCGATCCCAACGCCGACTCTGACATACACCTTGCAGTACTGACTACAAAGCGGCTTTGAAGTATGGTTTCTACGACATGCAGACCATCCGCGACGGGTATCGTGAAGTCACAGCTGATATTGGCATGCACGCTGAGCTAGTACGATATTGGATTCGCGTTTCAGCGTTGCTCGTCACCCCCATCGCACCTCACTTCACCGAACACATATGGTCAACCCTCTTGCTTGAGCCTAAATCAATCCAGTTGGCGCCATGGCCAGAACTCTCTCATCCCGTCGATAAGGCTATCGTCGATTCTGGCGTATACATGCGCAACACAGTCAAACGAATTCGGGATGCTGAACTCAATATATTGAAAAAGATTGACAAGGGCAAGAAGGGTAAATACGCAAATGATGCGCCTTTCGACCCGAAAAAGCCAAAGAGTGTGAGAATATACGTTGCGACCGCGTTCCCCGAATGGCAGGATGCGTGTGTACAAGTAGCGAAGGACGCGTATGTGGAGAAAGACGACAAAATCGATGATGCCAAGGTTAGGGAACTGTTGACAGAGAGGGGTTTGATCAAGGACAAACGAGCAATGCCGTTTATACAGTTGTTCAAAGTAAGCGGCCAGAAATCTGGTTTGGTGATTTAGGACTGATCTCTGTTTCAGAAACGAATGGCAGAATTCGGTACTCGGGCAGCATTCCAGCGGACTCTCCCATTCTCTGAAAACACAGTTTTGTCGGAGATTCTACCCTACCTCAAGCGAACCTTGAATCTGGTCGACGTCGATATCTTGACTGTCGAGGATGCCAGGTCTAAAGAAGGGCCGGGATATACCCGGATGATCATAGACGGCGCAGAACCAGGCAACCCAGCTTTTGAATACCGAAATGAATAATAGAGCTTAGATCTGATTCAAACTCGAATTACCATATTATCTTCTGCTTCATGTTCTTCGTATGCATGTGTATTGATGTGACTCTAGAGCTTGCTTAGGCAGCTTAGCGAGCTTATGTCGGTCTGTGTCGACTCTCGATTCTGCGCATGATCGCGCACGACCGTGTTTTCGAGAATCACGTGTCGAACATGAACCGTTAGTCATAGCACTCTTTATGTCACATTAATGTTCTCTGCATAGGACAATATTTCTATCAGTCAACTACAGTACCGCCGAAATTGCGACCAAAATTACGGTGCGCAAAATAGTACACCATATTCATGAAGGCAAGCAAGTCAGTATACCGCTAAGTTTATTCAAAACCACGGCTTGGGTAGCAGCGTCTACGTCACTCTTCGTGCTCGCATTGAACACACTGACACTCGAGTAGCAACCTGAGGTGTCAATGACCGATGTCTCGGAGGGCAGGTTGTGTGACCCGCATGTTTGGACATCGGTCGCTCCCGTGTTGCTTTCTATTCTCGACAAGACGAAATGGAAATCAGTGGCATCCGCACAATTATCGGTGGCAGGGTAATTGACGTTCAAAGAGATGCCTTTCGGTAGGATTGACGACGTGGAGTTTCCTAGTAGTGCTTGCACGAATTTTACGGTGAGGGACGCGTAAATGCTCGCAGCCAGAGAGGCTTTTGAAGTCGGGTCACTATCTAGTGTGGTGTACGACACTTGCGCTGTCGAATCGCCACTGAACGCTGCGGAAGGTATCCCCTCCAGTGCTGCTTCGCAAGCAGCGCCACTGATGGACTTTTCAGAGAAATCAGTTGATAAAAATTTAAGAGGACTTACACGGTACCAGATATTAACGTGGTCGTGCCCACATTATCTATTTAAGTAAATAAGCATACTGGATACTACGATTGGCTCCAAGATACTGACTTCCAACATTCGGGCCACTTACGACGAAATCAGGCTTGGAGCCATCGAACAATTTGGGTGCAAGACTCTGAATCCCATACTTTACAGAATCGACTCTGGATAATTTTTCAAGTCAGCTGCATGAGTCTATCAGACTTTATGAAATACTATTGACTGACGGGAAAGCGTTCACATAGTTGAGAAAGGCTGGTGAATACTTCAGCGACGATTGTATACTTTTGGTGAATCACTTACGATCACTTTGGTTAAATCCTTCAGCAGGTGAACCAGTAGCACATGTGTCGTACTCGCAAGGTTGGGTAAGAGTTGTCGGTGTCTTGGTGGACGAGCCAGTGCCGGATTCATTTTCTGCAGGCGCAGATAGAATAACCTGATAAAATTCGAAATCATTTTATTGTGCAAAAACCGGAAAATGACAATTGTGGGCATACATCAAAGCCAGCTTTAGTGAGGGCATCCCTTTGTGCTCGAATCTGGGCGACCGCCCAGCCATCTATTTTTTGAATTAGCCAAAGTATTAGTAGATAATGGGACAGATATGCGGTGGGTTCTTGTACCATCATTTGTGAGGAGAATCTTGCTGAAGTCTGCGTTGACAGGAACGGAGGATGTCAAGAAAATGACCAAGAGGACCGGTATGATCTTATAAGACAGAGGCATTTTGACGTAAGATTGGGTCTGAGCTGCTCTGGTCTTCCATCCAGATATAAGTGAGTGGTTTTGACAAACGTTTGCTCCAGGACTGATGACGACCATGTGGTCATTCTCCATTGCATACCGAGTCCATCGCGGGTAACCCAGACAATACATGCATCCTCTCTTCTCAGCAGCACGCATGCGTGTTTAAACTTACACGAGGTCGGGTCTAACCTATTCCTGCAGAACGTCAAGGGCAGTGGGATGACGATCGTCGCTCGATTTGTCGTGTCGGTTACTATGAGCTCATGAGGCTACGCACCCTTGACATAAGAAACTGAACTTAGCACGCATGTGCGCTGCCAGGCTTGTGTTCTGATTCTCGGCAGTCGCCGCTTGGAAGTTGGCCGCCGTAGAAGGACCCAGACTTCGACTTTGGAGCTGCGACTCGTGTAGTCTCAGCTCATCCTGTGACCAACGGAGACTTACATCCCGTAGTTGTGAACTCTTTGACTGTGCACCGTGTCAAGCTCAGTTGGAGTGCTCAGAAACATCACGATATGGCCATCAAATATGAACATAATACTACTAATTTAGTGTCCACTGTTATGTAATCATTACTTAGCCCTTCGGAAAAGTTGAACAAGGTTACATACTGAGTTCGACCCACTGGCACCTGTTGGATAATAGCTACGTCGCTCTCCGGGCACACCTGGTTCCGGTGGTACTGCAGCAGCAGCAAAGACGTCCTTTCTTGGATTTCGGAACACTAACAAGGCTTAAGGGTGCACATGGGGTTGGCAATACCAACGGACCGGGCTCCACTTAGGAATTATAAACCTGAGCCAGCCCGAAACCTAAAGCTGAAGTGGCAGACTGGTCAGTAAGGCGCCACTGTTCTTTTGCGACATCAATCCAAATTAATTGGCTCTGATCCGCGCCTTAACAAAGGTTTGCTTTGTTGAAAGATGAACTATGTACTTACAAAACTACCAGTATATAAAAATAACCATAAGACCCCAAAGCTTCATCCATGGACGGTAACTTTCAACATAAATAATCGAAACGGCGCGTAAACGTAATTAAGAAGCTGGAAATTCCCCTTACGCCTTACTGGCCTGGGGGTTTGCAGCTGCAGAGGTCTGGGCAGACTCGCTTGTCTTTGCCGCTGACGACAACACTAATGGGGAAGAGCTGGTGTCCTTCGCAGCTGGAGAAGCGGCGGCGTTTGCGACTGCGACGCTAGAACCCTTCACAGAGCCCGAGCCTTTTACGCTCGAGGATGTAGAACTTTTCGAAACCGAAGAGGCAGCAATAGAGCTGGACCCTGTGGCGGTCGAAGAAGCAGCGGCTTGTACGATGGGCGACACATTTGCGGAGCTAGACCCCTTCACAGAGCCCGAGCCCTTCCCATTCGAAGATGCAGAACTTTCCGAAGCCGAAGAGGCAGCAATAGAGCTAGACCCTGTGGCGGCAGAAGAAGCGGCGGCTTGTACGATGGGAGACACACTTGCGGAGCCAGACCCCTTCGCACTGGAAGATGCCGAACTTTTCGAGGTCGAAGAGGCAGCGGCGGAGGAAGCCTCTATAACGGTCGAAGAAGCTGCGACAGCTGCAGTGGAGTTTGAAGCTGCGACAGCTGCAGTGGAGTTTGAAGCAGCTGAGCTCGAGGAAGCTACTCCATTGTCCGAGACGGTAAACTGACGTAAACAGGTCAATCAGATGCATATGAAGTCAAAGACCCTTAAATATACACACATAGATAATATCGTCAAGAGATCCGTGTTGTGCGACTGGGACAAGGACTGGTTGATGGTTTGCTGCTGTGTTGATCGAAGCCATTCTGTATACACCAGCTGGAAGGCCGCCAGTGACATTAGCAGTAAGAAGACCCCCCTGGGCCGCGCTGTTCAAACCCAAGAAAAACGAGAAGTCGGTTGGGTCAGCGGGTTCGGTCTGGGCCAGCGAGGTCATCGCTTGGATGACGATGTGCGAGTGGCCGGTGATTAGGCCCTGAGAATTAAGTTGTTGAGGGGCTGCAAAGTAATTACTTGTGGCGTTCACGAAAAAACCCGTCTGCAAATTTGAGATGGCCATGATGACAGTGAATGGAGTGTTTGCGGCAATGGTGTCCATGTTCTTAGGGTTTTGGAACTTGGCCGATGGCATCAAGGTGTTCGCAGGAATTTGGCCCATGATCGCCGGGTTGCAAGATCCTGTTTTGATTTGTAGACCATTGGTAATAGGCTGGTTTGTTGTGAGGCAGAAATTGATGAAGTTGTTGCTGGACGTGATTGAAGCAACTTGACCGGCCGTAGGAACCTCCTGGCCATCTTGTTCAAAGCCCGTGGCAAGTACTGAGGGATCAAGAGCTACGTGCGCAGTTCAGTTTCTTGTCTTAGGCGATTGTATCAAATTATACCAGAACGTACTCAATGAACTTTGAGCACCTCCAGCATCACCAGAATCAGATGAGCCGGAAGAACTGGAAGAGCCGGAAACGCTAGTCGACTAGAAACATACGCAACGGGTCAGCACCTGTACAATTTAATCATGCCGCTGGAAATTTACCGATGTGACAGCAGAACTGCTTGTGGCAGTCCCAGAGCCACCTGCAGAGGAGGAACTTTTTCCGGCTGACAAGAATATCAGCTCTTATGTCTTTGGCCTGAGAGGAGACATAAATCTTACCCGAGTTGCTGTTTCCGCCATTATTGCTGCCGTGGCCCTTTCCGCCTTGTTCATTATTGATATTGCCACCCGAGCCGTTCTGATTGCCACTCGATCCTAAGTTCGAAGACGAAGTGGACAATCCTGCCGTAGCGGTGGCTGTTACCGTTACAGTCTTCACACTAACAGCCTAAATTTGGAAAGTGTGTGAATACAAAAGTTGAAGGTTGTAAAGAAATTGGGTAAACGCACCTCGCAGGAAGTAAAAACAGCAGGCGCAGCCTGAACACTGAACGCAATGGAAATGGAAACAAGAGCGACCAAAAGATTCTTGGGGAACATTTCGACAGAGTATGCGCTGAAAGAGGGTCGACGAGGATGAAAGAACGAGGTGCTACGGAAGCAAATTGGTAGGAAATTGAAAGACAGTGAAACGACACCCGGTCGGAAGTTCGAAGAGTATGGAGCGCACTAGGCGGCAGCCAAGCAATAGCAAGCCAGGCAGATCAAAAGCGAAAGGAAAACGAAGGGGTCGTACACGCATTTTGTGCGTCTTTATGAGGACGGGCTCGGCAGATTTACGGCAACATGTCGAGGAAGTCCCGAATCCCCTGACCATCCTGATTAGGAAACCAATGTCACAATGAAGGCAACCACTGCCACGCGGGGCAGTCTAACAGAATAATACCCCGGACTCTGCGATCCTGATTATTTTTCCTCTTCTTCTATTGAGGATTATTGTGAATGTCAAGTAATCCAGACGTTTTTCAATTCTGTAATCTATAGAAGATAATAACATTCCAGAAATATTTCATGCAGGTGCCTGGTTGTAACCAGGGTACTAAGTATACTTAAGAGGTTCTGCAAGTCAAAGCCAAAGCAACCGTTGCTATACGGCGCAGTCGGGCCCTTGAATAATGCGAGTCTACTGCTGTCTGCTGTCGAGACTCTTGAGTTTGACAGCTACTGTACGAAGGGAGGAAGTAAATTTGATGGCAAGGACATACCTCTTCTCTGCTGTACCAATTCTCAATCGTATGTGCATCACCTGCCAGCATATATATCTGATCGGTGTTTACAAACTGGGAACTCCGCGGGACGCGGTTACTTTCAGACCACCAAATAATAGCCTGAGAAATCCGAAAGCCACGCGTAACGACGTCGACGTTCCCCCAACCTGAGGACAAGAAAACCCCCATACTGAGACACGGTAGTAACGACCGGGTATAAGAAGGCATCATTTGTCTCATTCCATAGTGCCAACGTCCTAAGGGGGCTCGAGACTAAGAACAATGTGAACAACCGAAAAATCAAATAAATGATGCGACTTGCAGGAAACAAAATGCGAAAGCATTAGAATTCAAGGTGGCTCAGAGAAATTCGGGATCGAGATGTTGTCGTTTCTTTTATCAGTGTATTCAAGGCAAGACGCCAGCTGCTTCCCGGCACGGATCCATCCATCCTTGCATACTACAAATTCTCGATCCATTTTTCAGGGCGGCGGATGGTAGTCGTGGTGATTTGGTGATCAAATATGGGCGACACTGTGCTGAGAAGGTGCTCTGCCATGTCAGCCGTCACATCCACTGCATTATAAGCGCAAGATTTCACAAGTTGGGACGAAAATGCACCGACTTTCTCGCCAGCTTCGTTGCCGTTGAATCTAATCCAAGCATCGTCGACGGGGGTGAGTTCGGTAGTATCACTCCTGAGATCCTTCAACCCCCTTTGTATGTCTAGCATCGTAGCCGCGACAATTAACGGGCTGCACCGTCTGCATGGTTCCAATGCTCGAGTTGAACAAGAAGAGTTACCTGCCGAATCACAAAGGGAAAGGTGGTGGGTCGATTATTGTTCATCGAGTTATCGAATACAGTGGTCTCATGCCTGCTGCCGAGAACTTGAATACCTCGGAATGCTTGTCAAACTAATGGATGGAACTAGCTTCTGCTGCAGTGCATCGGGGACCATATTTACTTGTGGCGAAGCATCCCTTGCGCAGCGATCCGAGCACGAGCACGAAGCACGCGGATTGTGCATCTGATGGGTTCAGCATGGTCATTTGAGCTGCCGTCTCAAGAATCAGAGAATATATCCCCAAAATGATGTTCATACCGATATGGTACATTCGCCACCGACCGAAGTGAAGACAACCTATCGAAAGCGTATTGACAGATGATGTCGGTGTTGTCGGACAAGAAATTGTGAAAGGAATCTAGAGCAAGTGCGATCTCGCCAAGCCCAACTCGTATAGAATCAATGTTTTAAGATATCTAACGTCATACGTACGTACCAAGCGCTCATTTGTGCTGGAGTCCAAGCTGAAGTACTACCTGCAAGCCCGAGTCAGCCGAAGAGAGCATAGTCCTATAGTCCTGCTGACGATGGGACAAGTAATTACCACAAGGGAGTTGCTTTAAAAGATATTAGGATCAGTACCATTGACTAGGTTGGCGGACCGGCAGAACGAGCAACGCCGTCTACATATACAAAAGTGCGATCGCCGTAGGCTCTAGGCCCAGGCGCTGAGCGCTGAGCAGCCGCAGGACTCAAGGAATTCAGTATCACATTCATCAGTTGCGTTCGTAACCTTAAACCAATGACATAATATGTAGTCCTGTGCCGCCAGACTCACGACTTGTACGAAATTTAAATAGTATAGGGTCCATACCACATAGCACGCAATTGTGCGCATGTAACGCTACCTACTGTCGGTCGCAGTAAGGCCAATCATGCGAAGTGAATACCGACGTCATGGAATGCTGAAAGTAGTCTATACAGCCGGCGCAATTGTGAGCAATGCTCAACCTTTCCGATATATTACGCTTACCTCAGTAAATCATCAACATCCATTTTGGCCGCACGGTTCTCGGAGTTACCAGTGTCGTCGAGGACTCTCTCGACCTTGGCTTTCATATTGACATCACCGTCAATTATCTGTATTCATTATAAGTGATAACTGAAGAGGTTGAAAGGCATCAAGACGGCACCTCGTCACGTTCTGCACACCACGTCCGCCAATTTTTTTCTAGCATGTCAATTACCCCCTTGGCCATGAAACTCCCGTGCACGGTTTTATTCCGTCGGCTGAACAATATTCTGTTCAAGCCGTCGAACTCCTCAAATTTTACTGGTGGGGGAGGGTCTCGAGGCACTATTCGCACCACCGATGACTCGACGAGGGGTGCTGGACGGAAATTGTTTTTGCCAACATTCATAACGTGGTCGACCTTTGCATACAATTGGACGTTTGCGGATAATCGTGACCACAGGGCAGTCGATGGGCGAGCAACAAGGCGTAGAGCAAACTCCCGTTGAAACATGAGAATAGCAACACGGAATAACGGTCGATGGGATAATAAGCGAAAGACGAGAGGTGAAGATATTTGGTATGGCGTATTCGATATGCAAACATCGAAGTATGGGAGGTCGGCTTTTACAAAATCGCCAATGATGATGTCTAGTTTTCGCTGTTCGGGCCTTTTCTAACAATTGGAACATTTGAAATGTATCAACAAAATAGACGCACTTTCCCTGAACTCGTTTTGTCAACTCTGCAGCCATTCGAGGGTCCATTTCCACCGCAGTGACATGTTTTGACTTTTCTAGTATTCGTATTGTCAAATTTCCCGTTCCAGGACCGACCTCAAGGACTTTGTCGGTCGGTCGTAAGTTCGCCTATACAGCTCGTGTCAACACGAGGTCTCTGGGGTAAAAAAGAAAAGAGGAAATACCTTGTCTACAATACTAACAGAAGACTAAGCTATGATGTGGTTCAAAAATAATAAGATACATACCCTTGAGCAACCAGCGGGTTCTTAAGGATATGTTGACCAAATCGTTCGGTCTTGAATATAGGATTGCGTCCGCCAGAGGATGATTCTCCTTTATCTTTCGATGCACTTGACTTCGCGGAAGGCTCGTGGGCCCTTGAAAATCTCTCAGACGTTGCTCGAGGCATGTATAACAGATGCGACAGCACAAACTGACAGAGCGAGGTGAGAGGTATGAAACTGAGCAAAATCCAACACAGCCACAGCCGATGTTTCTCAGTATGGTAAGCCTCATCTCAAAGTACATCTCAGGAGTGACGAATCTCGTCGAACGTAACAACGTGTAACCTCCATGAATTTAGAAAAGCCTAGGAACATCGCATCGGGTGGACAAGTAGATGTGGTTTTTCTCGCCAGAATGTTTTTTCACTCTCGTCCTACGACGTACTTATTATCATGAGGGTTCACAATCAGGACTGAAAAGCTAAGATGAACACAACATCAGAAAGTGAAGAGAAGGACAGCATCCTGTATACATATGTAGATCTCCGTTTATTGTTTAGCCTTGGCCGCCATCTGTGCAACTTGTATGAGCATTTGCCAGAATATCTTGGTAGACAAAAACTTACTAAGTTGAGGGCAGAACCAGCCTTGAACCATCCTATCTGACCCTCATTAAACGAATGTGCCAGAGAGATTTCCTGGAGCGCAATATCAGGAACGGGAGTGTTTGGGTGAGGTGTGATTACGTACAGTCTTTGAGCCATCTTCATGCTTGGCCAGGAGTGTCAAGTTCTTGCCCGGGGCAAACGATTCGAGACCGAGGATAGACATTTTGTCGCTCGGTCGTATCTTGTCGTAGTCATCGGGATTGGCGAAAGTTAACGCGAGCATTCCCTGCTTCTTCAGGTTGGTCTCATGGATACGAGCGAATGATCGAACGATAATTGCAAGACCACCGAGGAAACGGGGCTCGAGGGCAGCATGCTCACGGGACGAACCTTCGCCATAATTGTGGTCACCGATGACAACCCATTTAATGCCATGGTCGCGATAATAGGCTGCGATCTGAGGGACAGCACCCCACTCGCCAGTAATCTGGTTCTTGATTTTGTTAGCCTCCCCGTTCTCAGCATTGATGGCACCGATCAGGCAGTTTTCTACGAAAGTGTTAAATATAACCCGTTACAACTGAGACAAATAAACCTACGGGAAATGTTTTGGAGATGTCCGCGGAACTTGAGCCAAGGTCCCCCAGCACTGATGTGATCAGTTGCTGCGAGGGGATATTTTATCAACCAAACAAACTAAATCGTAGCTCAATGGTTACTCACTGCACTTGCCCTTGACTTTGATCAGAACGGGCAGATCAGTAGGGGTGGTGCCGTCCCATGCCTCGAAGGCTGTAAGAAGCTGCAGACGGTCACTCTTTGGGTCGACGGCAACGGTAACCTTGGAGCGATCAGCAGGAGGTGGCTGGAAAGTGTTTTGACCGGGATCGTAGCCCTTTGGTGGCAGCTCGTTACCAGAGGGGTCAGTGAACTTGAAAGGTTTGCCGTCGGAGCCAGTGAGGGAATCGGTGAGAGGGTTGAAAGTGAGGTCGCCAGCGAAGGCAAAAGCGGTCACAATGTCGGGAGAAGCGACGAATGCGTGTGTGGCGGGGTTAGCATCATTACGGCCGGTGAAGTTGCGATTGTAAGAGGTAATAACTTAGGGAAAGGTTAATTATACTCCTCGACATATATATGAACGCAGCGCACTAGAATTGACCTCGCCCTTCTTCACATCTTGCCTGTCCCATTGACCGATACAAGGACCGCACGCGTTGGCGAGCACAAGTCCGCCAACAGCTTCGAAAGCACCAATTTGACCATCACGCTCAATGGTAGCGCGAACCTGCTCCGAACCGGGTGTGATCGTGAATTTGCTCTTGACCTCAAGTCCGTGGGCTGTAGCCTCCTTGGCGATGGATGCAGAGCGCGACATGTCCTCGTATGAAGAGTTAGTGCAGGAACCGATAAGAGCGACCTTGAGTTCTTGGGGCCAATTGTTCTTCTTGACTTCCTCGGCGAATTTGGAAATGGGAGTCGCGAGATCTGGAGTGAAGGGACCATTGATATGGGGTTCGAGCTCCGACAAGTTCTACATGGTATGTCGTCGAAGATGGACTTCTGTAGGAAGGTAAAGGGTGTACTCACAATATCGATAACCTGGTCGTATTCTGCATTCTTATCTGCCTGCAAGTTGTGTGCGAACTGTTGCGCGTATTTTCCGATGTCATGACGCTTGGTAGCGTTAAGGTAGTCGACCATGCGGTTGTTAAAGGGGAAGAGAGAAGTGGTTGCACCAATTTCGGCACCCATGTTACAGATCGTGGCCATACCCGTGCAAGAGAGAGACTCGACGCCTGGGCCTTTGTACTCCACGATAGCACCAGTGCCACCCTTGACCGTCAGGATACCTGCAACTTTGAGAATGACATCTGCGAACGGAGTTAGATACTCATTGCGACAATGTTAAAACCGACTTACCCTTAGGGGTAGTCCAGCCGCTGATGCTGCCCGTGAGATTAACACCGATAACCTTGGGACATTTAAGTTCCCAAGGAATGCCGGCCATGACATCGACAGCATCGGCACCACCAACACCACATGCAATCATGCCTAAGCCACCAGCATTGGGCGTATGCGAGTCCGTACCGATCATGAGTCCACCAGGGAAAGCATAGTTTTCGAGGATTATTTGATGGATGATCCCAGAGCCCGGTTTCCAGAATCCAAGGCCGTACTATACAATGAGTGAGTCAAAACGCATAGCTATTATAAAAGGATGACGGTGGACACACCTTGGCAGTAGCAGTAGCCAAGAAATCATATACTTCCTTATTGATGTCAATAGCACGAGCCAGATCCTTGACACCACCGATTTGTGCCTCAATAAGATGGTCACAATGGACAGTAGTGGGCACAGCGGCGGTATCCATTCCGGCGGACATGAATTGTAGCAGTGCCATCTTCATTTACGTCAGTTTACTACCGGGTGACGCGAAACGATATCACACACTTGAGCAGTCGCATCCTGGCAGGCCACGCGCTGCAATATCTTGTTCAGTAGATGCATCAAAGTACGGCGAGGTAATACGCACGTCGGGACGAAGTTTGAGATAGCTAACACCGCGAGTGATATCCTGGCCATGAGGGTCGTCAAGATGACCGTACAAAATCTTTTCAGATAGAGTTAGAGCTCGCTTCAGCCTGCCAGCATAAACCAGATCAGAAACCGCACCCCGCGGCACTCGAGCAATATTTATCGTCACCTTTTGCGAACAATTGTAAGGTTATCTTCAATACGCTGGTAGTTGATAAAAGCGTCTTTTTCAAGCAAAGACATGGCTACTTTGGTATCGCCAATGCGCGGGGCGGCAGTGGCCATACCCGCGGCCAGCCGCAGGGCTGGGCTGGACCGAGAGGTAAGTTTCAACATCGTTGAAGACAACGACGACGAGGGTAGAACAAAGATGATGATGTCGTTTTTGGCTCTCTCTCCTTTATAGATTGCGGATCCGAATATGTCCTGTCCAATCAAGACGCCTGTTTTCCGAATGCCGACAAATACCGACGCCCACAGGAAAAACTGTGGACAGCATGCAGATATAGCAAATCATATTCCGTTTTACATTCCGAATTACTTTTTCTTCCCCGACAAATCCGACGACTCAATCCATTTCTTCGGCACACCTTTAGACACCAACAGTTCTGTGACAGCCTGGATCTGCTTTCCCTGCACGAGCACCTCCATCCCCGATGTTTTGCCTTGCACAGGCGACACTTGAACCAACTCAGTTTCTGTGTCTTCTAGCTCAAAGGTTGGCTTACCAGATGTAGCAGACGCGCAGATCCTCCTCAACTCCTCTGCGAGGAAATCTGCGGTCAGAAGATACGGCTCGAAATTAGTGATGAGCGTTGATGCTTTGCGGCCCTGACGTATCTTCACGATGACCGATATCGGGTTCAGCGAGCCTTTTCTGTTCCAAAGAACATGAATCTTGGTCAGTACGTGTAGAAGACGAATCTGGAATGCACGCTGACTTGACCATAGGCTCCTTGCTTTCCACACTGATTTCATACCAAGCTTGCATTTTATCCACAAGTCTCCGCGCCAATTCGTCCCTTTTCAAAAACTCTAACGTCTCTGTGTTGGTTTTGCTCGACAGAGTGGATGAGAGGAGAGCGTCGATATTGATGTACGATTGATCGTTTGGGTTCACGAGGTTATGCGAGTTTATGTAACCATTCAGCAGAGCCTTGATCTCAGCGAGAGTGTATAATGACGAAGTACTAATGACAGGTTAGTCGGATGCCTGGGATATAATGAAACAAACCCACCTCTCCCCTGCACTCTGAAAGAATCCTACACTTCCCTGCCAAGGCTTCCAACACTCCCTGATCTCCATTTCCTTCACTTTCTTTCGTTCACTTTCCTCCCTCTCCTCCTGCCTCGCCTTCTTATTTTCCACATCCTTCAATGTTGTATACCTCTGATGAGCAAGCACATCCACATGCTGAGGAAACACACCCGTTATCACCAAATCGGTTGCTTTTGATTTCGCTGTGCTTTTTTGATCCTTGAGTTTGAGGAGGCCCTCTTTTTCGGCGGATTTGAGGAAGGAGGTTAGCGATTTATGAGAGGAATTTTTGATATCGATTGGAGTTGTGGGGGGATTTGGTACGGAACACGAAGGTCGACTTGGAAGTATGTAGGTGGAATAAAAAATTGTGGCTGTTATGGGAAATGAGGATGGAGGGAGCTTCGACAAGATCGTCAAAATAGATTGAAGAAGAGAGGTGCGGAGGAGTGATGTCACTTCTGTATAATGCAAGATGAGATTAGGCTCCGAGAGAACATAGAAAAGATGGATGCTGGCCTTGCGGAGAGAGAGTAGTTCCATTTGACGTTTCTGGCGGTGTCTCGTCTACCGCTGGTGTTATTGTTTCAGGAGCATTACTGGGCTTCGCACCATCTCCCTCATGGCTGTCTCGGTCTTCTAAATCCTCGCCCTCCTTCTCGCCGACTCCAGGAATCTCAATTGCCTCGGGAACATCACCTCCAGTTCCCAACTCCCACAAACAGTCTTTCCAAGTATGCAATACAAATACCGCTTTCCCTTTCTTTCCATCTTCCCTTATGTCATCGCTGGCGAGAGCCATTCGGCCTACCGCGAGAGGAGGTCCTACCTTAGTTCCTGGGCCTGCATAATATTGAGTGATGGAAACTAGTTGGTCAGGGCGTAGGGACGGCGCATGTTGGACAACTTGGTTAGAGAGTAGATGTCAGTTTGTGATGATGGACGTACTAGGAAGTATGACACTGACCACCTGGGATCATGAGATCTGCTCCTCCTACTAGCACAGGTATAACTGCTGCTGGGGTCGAAAGGAACGGCAGGAGATTGGGCCGCTTCCACAGTGTGTACACTATATGATTTATGTTAGCTGTTATTCAGTCGATCTGCCTGGCCCCGGAATATCCCCAAGATACCGGCTGCCTCCGAAAAAACAACGCTCGAGCAAAAATTGCACGACACCGTCGTCGTCGTGATCGTCTGGACTAACCAACGAACATTGACCAATCACGACTATGGAAGTCGGTTTTATCCAAAGCAGGGGGCGTCGGGACCATCCAGTACGTATAGTACACACCTGTTGGAATTAGATCACCAGAGCCTTTCCCCATGGTAAACCACAACGGATCTCCATTCGGCGCCAAATAAGCAATCTACAATCATTTCATTCAAAGTTCATCCGTTATGCCTGAAATTCTTCATTGGTAAATCTACGCTCACCCCCGGCTCTTCAAGGTGTGTATTGAATTTCACCGATAACAAACCATCTGGCACCAACTGCTCGTCCTCGGGTGGAATCTCAGGGAACAACTGGACGACTCGCTGTTTTAGCTTACGCCTGTCCGAAGACCGAAGAGGTGCTGTGCCAATCAAATCGTTCAGGTTACATCTGAATGAACGAGTAAAATTTCCTCGAAAATAATTACCTGAAGTTTTGAGGCTGCCTAGAGGTTTTTTGAACATTGAGGCTGGAACGATTTGACTTTGGCGCCTGCACCCGGAACGGAGATCGGGAAAGACACGTGACCATTCTCACAATCTGCTACTTATTAATATTATGGCTGCCTACGGGAGACTACTGGAGTATGGTGTGTAGATTATATACTCAAAATCTTGGCATGTGGCGAACGACTTAATCGGCCAATAGCAAGTTAGCTACAACTTGGGGAATGCTTGCGGGTAATCGTAATCTTCCAGAGAACCTAAACTGATGTGTGGCAACGAGCGTGAATGGCTAAACGGATGTGAATTCAGTGTGCTCTACGACCTGAGCTGCGGGCGATGCTCTCATAAGGCTCCAATTTCCGCACAGTTGTGAGGGTCGAGTCATTGCCGCGGTTTAAAATGTCCCGTGCAAGTGAAAGTATGCTTTCGTAAGTATCGTTACTGGACACTGTTTCGGCCCAAAATCAGCGGCACCGCACCAAGAGGAAGGTGGACGCTTTCGGGTTCACTTGCAAAATCTTGCTGGACGGGGATTTTTTGTTCGTGGATCTGTGTGAGTCATGATCAAAACGTAAGTAAACCGCAGCTATCGCAGAGCACCATCCTAGCAGTATCTCACATCCGCAACCGAGCTGCCATGCACATGCCTAGGTTTGATAGACGCCGGGGAGTCTAATGGCAATCGCCGTGTATATCCTAAGGGGTGGTCCAAAAGACAATAAAAAAGGCAAAATAGGCTAGTGTGATAGGGTTTTCTTTCCGGTGCTATGATCGATCGAGGCGGAATAATCCACCGGAGACCTTCTGAAAAGTTCATGAATTCATTACGGAGATTAAAGAAGCGCCCAAAATCTCACGTCGCTCATTATGGTAGTCGCTCGGGATGACGAGCCGATCATGTTTTGATGTGGGTCCTTGTAAAACCTTGTGCATCCAACCAAAAGTAGGAAATCCGGAGGCCGTGCCCTCTCTGAGACTGTGCTCGCTATGAGGGACCGGAGTGATGACGGAGCCGTAGTTTGGAAATCCAGAATAGTTAAGATCGGTGCTGAAGTAGCAGAAACAACAGCGTTGGTTGGGGTAAAATAATACCAGAGAAGTAAATTAATGGGCAGAATTGTATATACAGAGTATCCCACCTCCTTTTGGTTGTCACGCTAGATAATACAGATAGAAAACACCAAATGCGAGCGCCGGGCAGTTTTATGGATACATAATGAGGTGCAGCACAACTAACGGGACAATGATGACCAACGCCAATCAAACGTTGAAAGAACCTCGGCATGATAAAGAGTAGAAAAATGCAAGAGTGAGATAGCAATAGAATGCATGAGAGCTACAAATAGACTAGAGAAGATTAACAAAACGAAGTGCACCAAAGTCTAAGGGTTAAAGTGAATTTGGATGCCATAAAGTCTGGATAGATCCAAGTGCCGTTGAGAATCGGACGGATTTCAACACAAAACATACTGTCATACCTTCACAACGTGGAGTCTGAAGTGTCCGATGTTTCTGTTACATCGTCACGGAATACGCGTCTCGAGCTGCTACGAGAATATGGATGATGTGAACTGGTCAGACGAAGTCGCACGCGGGAGCTAGAGAGTGCGAGCGGCTCGTCGATGACAAGGTTGATACACGGTAAGCGGCGTCGCTGACTACGCGGCAAATCGGGAGAAGCTGTCAGACGTTTTCTTAACCGACTATGCGGGCTTGATTCGGAAGACCCTGTAAACCAGTTAAGCCACTCCATTGGATCCGCGGTAAAGAGGGCAAAGACAAAAGTAAGTTGGGAAAAATTTGAGATGATTGGCAAGGGCCGAGAGGGTGACGGGAGTCTGGGAATAAGGACCTCCATCGACGACATCTTGCGCGTCCACCAAGCGTTATTGAAAGGTGCATCCTTTAGTTTGTTAAAAAGTCGTTCCAGCTTCCCCCAGTGCCAAAATTCGGCTTCCTCCTCAAGCTTTTTTTTGTCTTCGACAAGGATGACGGAAGATACACCTCCGCCGAATCGAACTCCCGTATCTGTGATGAAGATCTCCCCAGAAGCTATATCACGATAGATGACACCTTGGCGCTGGATTCTGGCGACTGCGTCATAGACGGCAGCTCGGTCGCTGAATTCCACCAGCCGACCATGGGAAGCTTCAAACACATTCCCCACCACTACGCCATCTCTGACAAGGTGCCCGAGCAATTGGAATACCAAGCCATTCAAGCCCGCACGTTGCATGATCAGATATCCTTCGTTCTGCCACTCGACGAGTGATGCACAAGATGGCAGGGTCGGCTCATACAAATCCACTTCTCTCCCATTCCACCAACCTATCATGAACAAAATAAATAAATATTGAAGATTCAAAAACTTCCTGAAGCAGACCAACCTTCTCGGGTACCATAAATGCCCCACCTGGTAATCTCAATCTCAATCTCATCGATCAAAGGTGCCCAAAGAAAGTTGGATATTACGAGTGGCTTGCGCCTATAGATCAGACGATCGCTACCATCTCCGTTGCGTAAGAGGTACAGCCAATCGCCTCTACCGAACTCAATATCGTCGAGCAATATTTGAATGGAGGTAAGAAGCGAGTTGTAGGCCTTGTTCGTTTCGGCAGGTCCGCGATTCACAAAATTTGGTCCAACGATAGGTTTAGCTTGGACATAAAGAATTTTGCCGTCCCGTAACAAAGTGTCTGAGTAGAGAAGTGAGTTACGCGTGAAAATATGGGTTGCTGATCGTTACAATATGTGCCGTTCTCGTCCGGACCACCTCCAAGGTGATATGTAAGGTGCCTTGTCCCAGGTCTGCCGGGCCTGAGTTCCTCAAATCTTGGCTTCGCCTAAGAATACGTTATCAGATAGTTCGACCAAAAAAATTGTGGACCCACAGAACTCAATTGCATGAGCAGAGAACAGATTTGAAAGAACAAAATAACCGGAAAGTTATATCAATATCAGTCACACTGTCACACCTTCACTGTCCCGAAATGGTCTATATCACCCCGACTCCCGCCCCCGACGTGAAATGGTATTCCGGCGTCCTAAACTTATAGAGCCGGCTTGAGGCAGCGCATCTTCTCACTACTTTCTGGGATCCATCACGAGGCACCACCGCGACCGCCACACCCTTCTTTGGGTCGCTGGCGCTGGCACAACTCTCAACTTTTGACCCAAAGCCGTGCAAAATCCATAATCGGAGTCCTGCAGGCCCTTACCTGGCCAAGCTTCGTCATCAATGGTTGCAGATTGCCCGGTGCACCACTTGTTTCGAACATTCCATGATATCCTGTTTCAAGTCATTTGTGTTCGTGTCCTGGAAAGTCCAGAGCGATGTAAATGACTCCCTTCCTATGGTACTTGTGGCGTTTGGTCTTTCGCGGCGATCTGCAGAGCATGCAGTATCAAGAGCTATAAAACTCAGGTATGTTTTAGCAGTTCGATTATCACTAAAAACTGATAGACCCGCACGTCATGTGTCAAGTGCAGACGTACCACTGTCCATTTCACCGGATAAAATACTGGGAGGTGGTTACTACCTGCCAGAATGTGTATCTCGGCTACGCCTGCCTTGGACAGATTGGAGCACAGAACCCAGTTGTGTCCAAGCCGTGCCTGGAGTGCAGACACCCATAACTAATAGGTAGGATATACATATATCTCCTGCCGCCGTACGCTCTAATCCAATTCCAAGGATGGTAATCCAACATCTTGCAAAAATCGTGGTTCTAACCTCAAGCAACACTGCTACCCATCGTCAAAAACTGCGTGCGACACTATTCGAACATACATGACTATTTGTCAAACGCACGCCTGAATATTGTACCCAGACACTCACTACCACGTGTGGCGTTCCTGCATTCTACGGTCTGGTCAGCGAAGATATGCCGTCAAGGGTAAAACCGACGCTGACGGTGCCCATCGACAACGTTGTCCTATTGGCCGCGCTTACAATTTAAGCCACCGATATGCTCGGGTCTTCTTCTGCAGACATTTTTTTACTGTGGCACCATCGAGTCTTACGCCCATCATAATCGCATTTCGGACCATCATCTTCCCCTCGTCGCATTTCACGCATCTCGCAATCGTTACCTTCTGCGCATCTAGGATGTCTTTGTATCTATCACCGCTCTCATTGTATCAACTACACGTATTCTGCAGTTTCCTTACATCCTAATTATTTTGGGGAGTTGCCATGCGCGATTCTCCGCTCATTGGGTGTGTCTACAGCCCCCGTCTCAGTCGCTGTCCCACTAACTCTATATACAGACAAGGCACAAAGTCCCGCGTTCGATACCCTCTGCTGCGACTCTGCGAGTACAAAACGATCCTCACTTCTTAGACTGTTTCTAAAACTGTTAGATGCACAAGATACCGAATATACATCAAGCACACTGCCCTGTATCCTTTCTGCACCGGTCCCGGTATTTATGCTGTCCATCCCTTTCTGTGTTGCATACTCAATATTCGCACTGTATTATATCTAATGTATCTAGTAGTCCGTGCATAATGTAATCTTCCCAAGGTATTCCTTGGATAATTGTTTATTGCCTTTATCTATTGCATCCCGTTTTAAAATGTGTGGATAACAATGCGGCAGAGTTGGCAAGAGCACTAACAAACGGGATACTCATATTTCAAGGGTGGCCGTCTTCGCAAGCCGTCCAAAACCCGATTCACATGAGGACGAACTGCAGTCACCTATGGCTGAATTCAAATGATAGGAGGAGTGATGCGTCGACGACCCATCCACCAATTAATCCATCGCGGGTGGCAGAAATAATAATTGCATATTCTGTACCATTAGACGAGATAGTCAACAAGATAAAGTAGATGAGCTGGCAATGAGTTGAATTGAAAACTCAGAACTTACGATAATACAGAGAACATAGGATAAGGGGTTGAGACTGAACGAAAGCATGTGATGCTAGTTGTGACAAACGGAATGTGACTAGTTGAACATAGGTTTCAGTGAATATCGGACGTAAGCAACGCGCAGCCGAAGAAATTGATGTAGAATTTCATCGCTGCTGGCGGGAACTTATGGATGAAATTTACATACCTTCACAATGTAGAATCTGACGTATCCGACTTTACTGTAACATCGTCTAGGATGGCTCTCTTCAAGCCGCCGCAGGAATAAGCACAAGGCGACTCTGGTGGCTCAATTTGTGTGCGGGAGGGATAGGCTGAAGAGCCTAGAAGTGGTTCATCAACACTGTGCTTGCCACGACGACGGACGGACTGCAAGCTTGGAAGTACCACTGTATGTTTCTTGGACCGAATGACGGAGCGATCGCCGGACGATGAAGCTGCTTGTCGGAGCCATTCATGGTATTTGAATGGATCGGAAAGATATAGAGAGAACAAAAACATCAGCCTGGAAACGTCGGGGAGTGAAGGGATCGAGCGGCTGGGCGATGGCAGTCTGGGAAGGAGAAGTGCTGGAGCTGGAATTTTGCGCATCCAAGGATGGTCGTTGAAAGGTTTATCCTTCAACTGATCGAAAAGTTCTGTAAGGCGATTCCAGTGCCATCGCTGTGCCATTTCGGCGAGTTTCGCATCGTCTTCGAAAAATAAGACAGATGATATCCCAAGAAACTTTACACGACCATCGGCGATAAAAATGTTACCAGCATGCAGGCTCCGGTGAATAATCCCTTTCAGTTGCATTCTGGCAACAGCCTCGTAGACAGCGGCGCGATCCGCATATTCGACCAATCGACCGCATGAAGCTTCTGTCAGAACACCCACCACAGCACCATCGCGAACAATGTGTCCCAGCATTGGAAAGGTCAGAGTTTTCAAACCCAAGCTTTGCATGAGCCTGTGCCCTTCAGTCTGCCATTCAGCAAGTGCTGCCCAACACGAACCCTCAAGGTAAGGCGTGCATAGATCAACTTCCTTGCCGTTCCACAGCCCTTGTGGAAGGCGACGATAAATTCTCCGACGAGACCGATTATACCGATGAATCTTACCTTCTCTGAAGTTCATCCCGCCCCACTTTGTAATTTCGATATCTTTTTCGTCGATCAAAGTAGTCCATATGGTACACTTCAGACTAAAAGGCTTGTTTTTATAAACAAGGCGGTCACGTCCATTCTCGCGAACGAGGTATGCCCAATTTTCTCGCTCGAAATCGAGATCGTCGAGCATCGTCTGTATCACTACGAGAAGCGAGTTGTACTCCCTGTCCTCGTCTTGAATTGTAGGCATTGGAACTCGTGGCGGATCAGCTTGGATAGTGAGCATCCGTCCATCTCTCCATAAGATGTAGAACCTGCCGAATTCCTCGTCTTGACCACCGCCAAGATGGAATGTAATGTGGTGCTGAAGCGTGCCCAGACTGCCAGGCTGGAGATCGTAGGCTTGTGTTTTCTGTTGAACAGATTATTAGTGAGTTTGAAAGGGCTAAATATTGGAACGTGTGGCAAACCGCTTATACCATGGGTATGGCTAAGTGGTTTGCCACTTCACTGTCTAAACTAAACAAGCGGGGACCCACAGGCGCAAAGTTCATCATGAAGGTCCGGAGGGAAATGCCGTCCCGGTCACGCTCCGAGTCGACGTTCCTAAAAAGGTTCGAATAATCCCGTCTTGGCCGCATTTCCAACTTCCTTCACGTTTCAGCGCCCGTACTGCCCATTTGTTCAAACCTTTTGGCCTTTCTGGGATGTTAAAACATTCATTGAAATTCTCAGAGTCTCTACCGGTGACTAGCGCATCCCGCCATGGGCTCCATTAGTGTTTCGCTTTGTCTGTGCAAATGTCTTAATGTAGGTATAGAGGTTGAACGCCGTGCTGTATGCCCTTACTTGCGTCGCGTTGGACTCAATCTGGCGCTACATGATCATCACTAGCCAACTGTTAGCCGATGCTGCAATGCACTCGTGCTTCACTGCCCGAATTCCTACATGCTCACTTCCCGAAAAGTAGCAAGAACTTGAGACTGACTCGAATCTAAATGTCTTAGTGCCGTTAACACCTTTTTAGCACTGATAAAATACGTACGGCGCAATGTTTATAAACACCAGGTAAGTTTCTACATCATGGCATTCGTTTCCCGTCGTCAGTCTGACCGAGATGTGTTTTTTTAAGCTCTTTACCTGCCCTACTCATGGCGATAACCACTGGGTCAATGTTTCGCCTTGTGAGGCCGTCCTGTCTGGTTACGCTTGCACTGGATCTTCACGCCAGAGCGACCAGCGGTCAAATGGTTATGCCCATTGTCGTGCGTGCGGAGGTACTTGTCAGTGTTTTACTCAGAAGAAGCTTAACAACTACACTCATTATACATTATAATTATGTAACAGGACGTCTGTCTACTTTTGAAATGATGTGCTAGACAGCTGGTCAATCCTCGTTTTACAGGCCAAGACTCGCCGACATGTCGAAGCTGGCAAATAAGCTATCGCCCTTCGCTGATGGATGTGCAGCAAGAACTAATACTGCTATCGACAATCGCCTTGAAGAAATGTACTTCCGGACGTGCTTTAATGGCCGGCTCTGGCAGCACATAACCTTACACCCGGAGCTCTTTTGCCCCGTACTATCACTTCCTGCTGTTGCTTTCTGCACATAGCCCTCATCAACTCTCCACCTCATACCTCCCATGTTGTTTCTAAGATGTCGGATTCCGCCATATTTCCCCCCTTGTATCGACTGCACGCCTCACTGGAATTGCTCTTTGGCACTTGGTCTCGAGCAAAATTCTCTACGAATTGTAATATTAATGCAGTTCGCCACTAATCAGGTTTGCCTTCAACTCCTGGCTTGACTGTCCCCACTAACTTTGTGTCTAGATATAAATAATACTTACTGCATTTGATACCCTCATTGAATATCCCTACATTGAATAGATGTATATAATACCCAAGCATATAAGCCGCTTCGTTTACATATTATCTACATATCGCGTAACTCATAGCTATTTCTTGTCGTCTTTGACATTCGTCGACATATTTCACAATATCCGATGTTCTCTTTATTTATCTTGTTGTTCATACTTCGCATGTGATCGATATGAGTGTCGAAGAGGAATGGGATCGATCGGTGAAATGTTTCTGGGCACTCCGGTTGTTGGCTCCGTAAACGCGCTCAGAGCCCAATTTGCGAAACTCTCGTAATTATAAGCCGGGATGATTTCAGGGTTGGCCGGACTACATTTCGTCATTTACTACATCTATCTTCGTACAGAACCGAATCTGACGATCGCCTGGGGTTCGCATTCCTACAAAAGACATTCACTCACTGCCTTCGGCTCATCGCGAAACAACCTTCATAACCCGACATGTCTGGAGGAGTTGTGGTATCTCTCCACCGCCCGCCTATATTTCCGTCGATATTGCCTACAAGATAGCCTCTGTACAACCACTTACCGCGGACTCCGCCGACCTGGTATGATGAACGATCAGTGGTTCCAACACTCTGGGGAAAAAAAACGGAAACATACATATTCTTTGAGAAAGGTTACTAAACCGTCACAAGGTCGAATGCGACCGCGCAGGCTGAATTGGCCCCACGCCGAATGACCCTAGCAAGTGTAAATTAGAATCACAGACCACAGGAATCGGAAATATGCTCACCTCTCCTACAACGAGGACGTCCCGGACGAAGGTTGCATTGTCATCATTTATCTCGTCTGTGGTGGAGGGCGCTGGGACATATGACGTTTTGTGATAGAACAATGGGTGGGTCTTGGCTGGGTCTCGAACGTCAATACCATCCGGGCATTCATAGAACTTGGTGCCTTCGGGTAAATGTGCTTGCATCGGATCACCGACCGACAAAGGACCGTCCGTGACGATATTTATCTCAGTTTCAGGCAACGATGAGACGGGAGCCAAAAGATGGTATTCTTGAAGTTTCCAAGTCTGACGATGCTGTACAGCCAAGTCTTGGTCCAATATCGGTGGAGGTGTATCTGACAAGAGTGCAGCATACGTAGCGAATTCTGTGTACTGCAGGGAATTGTGATCAAGTTATATACACAAATAATTCCTACTACGCACGGTGAATGTACCTTCCCAGGCTCCTTGAATACTGCCTGGGGTGAAAGCACCAGACCGATATTCGTGGAAGCTAGTCTGTCCAAGACCCAAACACCTCTCCCATTCATTATCCCACTCCACACCTTGCCGACTAATAGTAAAGGTGCTGGTGAAATCTAAGGGAGTCGACGTGATGTAAGGGAGTTTGTTAACAAGCGTGAGGAAAGAGAGGATGGCTGGCAGCGCCAGCGGTGGTGGAGTTAGACTCTGAGTTTCCGAGTAAATAAGGGGAGGGGACGAATAGCCATTCCGGGCTTTAGGCATGAACTCGGTCCAAGAGGGGGAGCAAATCGGATACTGCGCAAATATTACAAGCACGAACAAGATATTCCAAAATATTCAACATACTTCATGGGCGTTCAGGGCCATAAGCTGCAAGATCATTGTCATATCCCGGAAAGCGTTATTTCGCTTGAAAATATCTGGAAAATATGGTTTAACTAGTTTGAGACACACCGTGTTGCGTCAGACTAACCAGGGCTGAGCAAGAACCAGAACAACCACATCGCAAGCGAGTTCGGCATATCGTTGGGAGGCCATTTATCTATCTTGATGGAGATTGTGGCGAAGGAGGCTCCGCGAGGGTCAAACCAGTATTCTGTCAACCATACGTCCATCTCAGCATAATCTCGGAGTTGCTGCTCGTTCTTTCCGTCATTCTCAAGCATCATAAGGTAACTCATCCATAGAATAGTAGACACCATTTTTTTGTCATATTTTACAGCGGGAGATTGGACGATCTTTGTGTCGCTTCGGCTGCGTATACGTGCGAGGTAGCTGCACCGACGCTGCAACTCTGCGGACAGTATCGTGGCTGATGTACGTTCAGGTCCAAGACGCCGGATCACGGGTGCAACATCATATTTGAAAGCGAAAATGCGAGCATAGAGATGGGGGTTCGAAGATGCCGATAAGAAAGAGTGAAGCCGCCGATTTGTCAGTAAAAGAGGTATGATCGCTGCTGGTGGACCTAGGAACTTCGTCATCACAGTACAGAGGGCTATGTGCTCTAGAATCTCCTGGGGAATGCAGTTCAAGTTAAGATTAGCAGGCATTGTGGAAGTGTAGTAGGTAAAGATGGCGTTACGGTCAATTGACAAGAGAATTGCCTAATAAAGCTAGTCTCCCGTAGTCAGCCCTATAAGTAGAAGGAAGACAATCGTTCCTCCTTATGTAATAAAGCGCTTGCTCGCTTCGTAAATTACAAGAAGCTTATGTACATTACTATCAGGTCAGTAGTTATGTTAATGAGTCAATGGTAGGGTGCAGATAAGTACGCAGAGGGATGGCTACAAATACGAAATTAAGCAAACATTGAATTATGAAAAGGATTAGACTTCATCGAAAATGAGTGTGTAACAAACATGCTTAGATTAGAGGAAGCGATGAGGGCCCGTCAGATTCAAGGTTCCTTGCAGAGACTGAAAATTGCCTCCCAGTCCTCGTCTCCGATATGCCTCCATCTGCCTACGAGGTTCTGGGAGGAGATGACTGGAATAAAAGAATAAACATGTGAACTGCAGCGAATGAAGATTGATACCCACGATATCCTCGGAAAATGGCCCTGCCGAGCTCGGCCATGTTTTGGTGAAGCTGAATAAAGGAATATTCCATAGTCAGATGAGTTCAGGGGCGGCGAAAACCGAAGGTAACACACAGGCTCCCGCAACAGGACCACCAAGCCATCGTAAGGCCTCATACGCCCGATATATTTATAAGCGCCCCAAGCCTGCCCGCGCTCATGACCTGTCTATTGTATATTTGAAAATATGCATCGCAGTGCAGGTTAAACGGACATACCTCTCCAGTGATAATGATATCGATTGCGCCAAAAAACCTTGATCGGGACGAGACATGTCCGCCGTTGATGAGGTCTTCTGACGAGTAACTATCGGCCACTGGCTCGGGCCTGTACGTTTCGTAGAACACATTGAAGGAACGCGTCTCGTTGGTAATATTGACTCCGCCCTGCAGCAGGAAGTACAATACCTTAGTCAGCGGCATGAAACTGGCGAATTGAAGGACGAGCTTTTTCACCTCGACCTGGACGAACCGACAGCCTTGTGGCAATAAGCCATTATTGAAGGCGGCTTCGTCATCATACAACGGGACGGGAACCGATGGGCTAAAGCAATAGTGTTCGCGGAATGTAATATAGAATGGTTGTCGAGCTGCATTTACTTGATGATAGGCAGGTGAAGAAGAAGTTTGCAGAGGTCGATAAGAGTACATGCAAGGTACCTTGAATGATATCAGCAATGCGGACAAGTTATAAAAATAAAGAATCGTACGACATGAGACCCCTGCCATCGGCCAGTGAAAGTGCCAGGTGGGTGGAGGCTTTGCCTTGACGGTAAGATATGAGAACACTCTACAGCGCGGAACCAATCTGGGTCGTGCATTCGACTCTTAGACCCGGCACCCCAAGGATCGCTTTGGGACGACTCCACGAAATGGGTTCTGCAATGTGTATTGAAATGTTCCACGTCATCCTTGGTGGGTCCTTGAACACCGCGCGCTATTGCTTCGGCCCGATTTAGTGGCAAATGAGGAGGCACGCCGATTGGTCGTGTTTCAGCTCGGGCGAAGTAGGAGAGTATGGCGAACGAGGCTAAGATGGGATAGCTGAATGTGACAGAGCGACCGAAATACGTTATGCCGATAGATCGAAGACGTGATGGAGATGTTGAACAGCAAATGGTAGGAAACTCGGCCTTATTGTGCTCAGTTTGATCTGAAGAATGGTATTGATATTCGAGTGCGTTGAAGCATGGGTACTGAACGAAAGTGTGAAAGACGATCGAGACACAGCGCAATCGTCACTCACGCGAAAAGCAGCAAATACACAAGGAGTAAGCAACTCCCTTAAATCATCGCGAAACTTGCTAGACTCCTCGTTCAGAGTCGCTGCGAGGATACGACGTCAATGAGCTAAACGCTTTCTCGATAACCTCAAGAAACTCACAGGAAGATGTCAGAAGCCAGAAAAGGGCGACTGCCAAAGAGTTCGTCTCATTCTCTTGGGGCCATCCATGGTTTTCTTGTGCACTTGAACAAAGACGGTGTCGGAGGTAATCCTGAACCAAAATCGGCAAACCTGCCCAAGTGAGCTGAGCAAAGTTCTTGCCGTCATCTCCCAGAAGCATCAAATACGCGGTCCGAAACGCCTCAAGCAGCTGTGGATCATCATACGACGCGTTCGCGAGCACGTTACGAAATGTTCGAATAGCAGTACAATGTGTTTGCAGCTCATGCTTCAGATGTCCTGGGAGCAGCTCCGGAATACCAAGACGACGGTGGGGCGCAACAACGTCAAATTTTTGGGTAAAAATTTGCGCGTAAAAGGTCGTGTGCACGTCGTATGTCAAGGTGTGATATAAGTCACGACAAGTGAGCAATAAGGCATGGAGGAGAGAAGGAGGACCGAGAGTAGATTGTTCAATCGCAGCAAGTAGAATTTCTTCCAAAGTTTCATGCGGCAGCTGCAGAAAGGACACAGGCATAGTGGATTGGAGAAAGGGAGGGTTGAAGATCGCACATATATATGCCAGCCATTTCAGATCGATACATTTCTAACGGCGTCTTGACGAGCGGGGGTTGAAACTTGAATCGAGCCTACGGGTTGGGCATCCGATATTCCCACAATGCAAGGAAGGAAATAAGCTTTGCAATGCCGAGGAGGCGGTGAACTGAGGCGAGAAACCCAGAAGTATGAAATATCCACTAAAAAAATTAAGCCGGCAGCGGTTGCCTCCGAGACCAGGTACTGCCCGAGCCACTGACCTGGTCCACTTTCCTTTTTAGTCAAGAAGTACGGCCTTTGTGGGAAGGACCGGAAGGCTGATACTTATGACAGGAAGGTCAATCGTTCCGCAAATAACGAGATACGCATCAATGACTGTTCGGCCATTCAACTCGGGCTCGATGGGCAAGACCGTAAGCGGACGCCGCAGAAAATGTGACCATCAAACAAAGCAGTGAGGTATCCTCAAAAAAACTTGCCTTGAGGACATGACGCACGCAAGAGTAGCCGAGATGAGAGTTGATTGACCACAATAGCGGCTGTGATAAATGTCTACGGCACCCCTTGAATCCTGAGCCACATGCTCGCGGATTTGATCGATGGCGTAACGGACAAAAGATCAAATATCGGCACTATTCAGCAATCATCGGTTGGGAAATAAAAGTAACATCGATACCATGAAAGTTCCACACACCGTACAACTCGGAGTCATGTGTTGAGCCTTAGTCCCTTTGCAGAACGTTTTGAAAAGGTCCGCTCCGACATGTGTTAAGGGGAAACGACGAAAGCCTGACCATAGCCAGGATGATAGAGCTTGCTCAACGGAATCAGCACGTAGTGATCTGTTGATAAGGATATTCGGCGATTGCAGCACATGAGGCTATTCAAGGCCGCCTCGTTCGAGACATCGACGGAGTTCGATAGCGTGGCCAGAGTTAACATTGAGAAGATCAAGAGAAACGATGGATAGCACTTCAAAGGAGTGCCGAAAAGCAGGCAACATGTTTCCAATCTTGAGTCGGAACATCGTGGAACTGCCTTTTCAACTAACTGTGGGCTATTCGGGCGACTGTATGGTGGCGTGTCAGTTTCCTGCTTCGCCGTTGACACCAACAGTGGGGCTCTGAGATGGATATCAGATCCGCTCTACATTAAAACAAGAGAATTGGCTCCTGATCGGCGACTCACAAAGAAAGCGGCACCTCCAATCAAGGACACGGAGGAGAGGAAAAAATTTGTCAACCACCGTTACCGTGTAAATATCGTGATGAACACTAAGCATATGCCTTTCGGCACAGGGCACAGAGACAAGCCACATATCTCGCCGGCCAACAGGCCGTTATACAAGGGATCCCATTACCAAGACACAAAGGATGGCCTGTTAGTAGTGCTGGTCCATACCGATATTGTCAGCTTTTGAAACCGACAGGTGTTCGTCTGCCGCACGCCAGGTGCGCATGCGGACTGGAGGCGGGGGTTCGACTTATTACCGGGGTGGCGACACATGAAATGCGTGTTCGGAGACCTAACAATGGGGAGTATGAGTGGACCATACGACATACCCCGCTCATGAAAAGATTACGACGGCACCACGAAACACGAACACAGGGATCACGGATCTGCATTACCAAATTCCGAAGAAATCCTTGTACAAAATGATTGAGGTTGACTCGGACTTTGGTCGGAGGTCGCTGTTCTTCAACAGTAGCCAATTCAGTCTCCGCGTAACTTAATGGCATATGTATCGAATTCCTTGGATAGAAGGTTTCGCCAAGTATATCCAGAGAGGGCTGCACATGTAGAAGACTCGCAGACGGAGAGGTCGTGGGCGGAGGAGACGGACGGCATTGATAAGAAAGGTTTTGAACTTGAAGCGGCACTTGAAATTACATATTGATTTGGAAGCCTGTGACTCATGATGGCGCGACGGGGGAAGCGGACAATAAGCCTCCGTCAACATACGCGGTATGCTCCTGGATGTCAAAATCATGAATACAAGACTAATGCACTGGACCAACTAACACCACCTTAAAAATACAGAGTATAGGCAATAACATCGCGGTGCGATGTGACGATGTTGTGGTGTCGTCTGCAAAAACCACCGTGCCATTATTATTGCGTCAGTACTTTTTGAGAACCTTTTAAAAATCTCAGCATAACGCCCTGATCAGCTGGGACAAACTGGTGGGATCAGAGATTTAGGGAATTATGGTAAAGCATTGACATTGATGTTAGTTGTAATAGCATGCAGTGTAGTCACCAGTGCCACTGAGTTTGAAATATCTGGATACATATGCGCAAACAGAAATGTGGCGCAACAATTAATCTCTCGCATCTCCCTTGTACATATATTGGTAGTACCAAATGCCGGATCATCTGAGCGAAATTACGCCTTATTCTTGGACTTCAATCTGATTTTTGTGGGCCCAGATGACAGGATGATCGATGATGTCTCGTCAGTTTTTCTGGGTGTAGGTGATTAGCCTGTAGAATTCAATGCATACAGCAGCAGATATGATTTGTGCTGTAAATTATGCTATGTGATATGAGCTGCCAGAATCCTGTAAGTGCCTTCTAGGCACACCCTGGAGCTAATGAAGAAATTTAGAGATCTCGGATTACGTACATCCTCCAGTCATAATTAGTTGCAGTAATAATTGTCTAATTTTGAATTAATTTGTGATCCAGTGCCTGTCCAACCAAATCGACAGGTTGAAGAGCAAGGCTTGTCCGAAGCTCTAGCTCGTTTTTTTGACCTGAATAACGCCACCGGCTGTATTTTTGCAGATACTTACTCATAGCATGTAATCAGCATTTCTCGTCTTATTTGGAAACAATGGTTGTCCAACATTTTGCGATATTTAATCATCTATAACCAGTTCTCGGCTAGTTCCTGGTCAGACGCAGTACGTTGTCTCTCGGAACAGACAGACCAACGTAATCAGGTCGCATTCCGAGCCACTTCATATACTCAGGCACATTCCTTCAATTCATAACAATCTTGATTGTGTCAATTGGGATCTACGAATTTACCGGAAGATGACAGAACTCGTGATAACGATCTCCGCAAATTTGAGTCAAGTCCTGCCTAGTCCAGCAATGTAGAACCAAAATAGAGAGATGTCTATCGATATGTCCAGATTGACGCACAACTTCGGAAAGGCTCTTTCCCGGCACCCTGCGGATCCTAGTGGAGAGCTATGTGCTACCAGATGTTCATATTTTGGATCCTAGATCTCACTGCAATTAATACCACTTTAGGGCTAGCACTTGAGCCAAGTCGGGCCTTATATTGAATATGCATCAGGAAGGCATTTCGGCAGATTGATTCGCAGTGACTATTGAGTTACTACAAAGATTGCCGGTAGAATGCCTCCCTGTTGGCTAAGATAAGACCACATACGAGGAAGCAATCATCCACGCAGATTTGAGACGCAAGGAATCTTCTTTTCATCGCACCACGATACTGGCCGCGCCACAATATTGGATAGCAGCCGGTTCCTAGATTGCGCCAGACTTCATCCGTCAGTAGTGGACACGGTTCAGTGGCCAGGGGTAGATGTTGATATCGTAAAAGCTCGGAGGCCAAACGCAAGGCAATTCCGAACTGCAGGTGTCGTTCCTAGTATGACACACAATGGCTTACTCTGCATCGTCTGGACAGATCATCGGAAATAAATAAATAAATCCGGTACCTCTGGGATGTGCGTTGGAGTCACCGTGGATAAATGGGTTTACATGACGCGCCAGTCGGCGATCTAAACGACCAAGCTGATATGTCAGCTTGGCCAGATTTCCTAGATCGCGGGAGTGTTATTCAAGACGTCGATTGCTCGACCGAATACTCGGCTGGAAAGACACGGGCAGAAGAGCTTCACAACAGCGAGGAAGAGGAATGTTGATGCACACAGCGTGTGGAAGGTTTTTCTTGCAGCGGGTCAGCGGTCTACATAGTAGCCGAAGGAGGGCGTAGTATTGTTTCTGTATTTGAAAGAAGTGGAGTGATTGCATGACCGATGGTGGGCGGATGTATCGGCTCTGTATAATGCGGTCATCGGCTTTCAATAGCACGACGACAATAGGGATAATTATATCTGAGCTAAATTGGGGAATCGTGACTGACACAGTGATGAAGAAAATAGTGTGGAAATCCTAAAAGGAAACGCAGCAAGCAGGTGAGTTATCCATGGTCCACACAACAGAGATTAAAATCGTGAATAGTGTATGTACACCCATGTCAACAGGAAATAGGCGGGTCTGATAATTGGTGCTAAAACTGAAGGACACGTTGACCCAGCGACTGTATAATTTCAAAGGACGCACCTGGATTGGCAATAACATTTTGGTTGCGACGGAATTCGCCGAGCTCGCTGGCAGCTGAAGATGTGACTGAGGAAGGTTTGGTCGACGTAACTAGTGAGTTATATTTGCCGAGACATCAAACGCGCACCAGATATGGCAGAAACAAGCGGTGATTGCCAGTTTCGGTACAATGAAGCAGCCGACAACCAGGATTCGTGAAATGAAGGGCTACATTATAATTGACATCCCAGAACGCCGTCTTATTCGCCATAGAACCTAGCAGAAGTCGGGACAGAAGCATCAGTTCATTCTGCCACGTCGCCAGTCTATCCAAGTTGGAATGGAGGCCCTGATCATGGCTCTGACTCTGTACAAGCTATTAGTACTTACATCGATGACGATGACCGCATTGTGGTTTGTTTGACCTCGGCAAGCAGATATCTCACCACCATTGATCCTCGCACAGTATGACAGTATTTACTTACTGTATAGTAGTTCATAATGCACCTGAGTGCACACCAGTTCTCACGCAAGCGCCACCTGCCCTAAACCAACTAGGTTTAAGGAAAATTTGATCCTAATCTTCACTCTCATCAATCCTGTCGATATACGCTTGTTTCTCTTCAGATGTCCGCGAATCTGCAAAAGCTTGAGAATCACCTGGCCACCAGGTCCTACCTTGAAGGGTGAGATATTTTAAAAACATACCGATCTCTTTTCTCTGTGATGAGTACTTGCTATGGTCCGTGTTTCCAAGAAGCGACTAGACACCGCTGTCCAAGCATGCCGATAATTCTTTACCTAGCTCTCTGATTTTGAATATCGATTATTATCATATTCCTACAAGTGAACAGTCGGCTAACTTATATTGTCATGACAGATACACGCCTTCGCAGGCCGACGTTCACGTCTTCAAGGCGATTTCGTCTGCACCTGATGCGTCGGCATATCCCCATGCATCAAGATGGTACACGCATATCAAATCCTATGCGGCAGAACATGGATCTCTAGCAGGATCTAGTACAGCCGGAGAGGTCTTCACTGACGGATCTGGCAACACTCCTGCTGTGGCTGCCGAGGACGATGATGAAGTCGATCTCTTCGGCGATGACGACGACGAAGATGCTGAGGCTGAAAGAGTGAAAGCAGAGCGTGTTGCTGCCTATAATCTCAAGAAGTCCGCAAAACCAAAAACGATTGCTAAGGTTAGTACAAATTTCTTCACATTGGCTGTCCCCTCAGTCATAAACACCCTATTTTTCACGCTCCTTTATTGACCGGTGGATTTATTTACAGTCTGTAGTCACCCTCGAGGTAAAGCCATGGGATGACACGACGAATATGGCAGGGTTGGAGAAGGTGGTGCGGTCTGTCGAGTGGGATGGCCTTGTCTGGGGATCAAGCAAGCTCGTGCCAGTTGGTTACGGAATCAACAAGTTGCAGATCACTCTTGTCATTGGTGCGTTGCCAGCCTGGTGCCAGTCGCCCGGTAGCTGATGGCTATGGATTCAGAGGACGAAAAAATTTCTCTTGATGAGCTCCAAGAAAAGCTCGAAGAGTTCGATGAATACATCATGAGCACAGATGTTGCCGCCATGCAAAGTAAGCCAGAATAATCAACTCGACGGGGTCGCAATCTGACTTTCTATTATTATATCCATATAGAACTGTGAACCATTCCTCGGACCGTATTCGCTTCTTGATGTGTATTCTCTTGAATAACCTTTACCGGGTAGAAAGGCATGTACGAATGTAAACAGATTGGTGAATCGCTAGGCGACGCTTGATGGGGATTGTTTAGTCGAGCAGCGAGGAAGTCGGACATCTTTCGACCTTCCTTACCTCGTCTGCGTGAAATTGATCTCGGTGCACAGTCAAATTGTTTGATACATCGAGACCTCGGTCCATGACCTGCATCGATTCACATGTAAAATAATTGGGTGGTAACAGTACGATAGATTTCGCGAATTTCCAGTGCGTACGGCAGATATCAAAGAGGAACGACGTCCGTCCCTATATCAAATTGCTAGCGCTTTTAATCTCCAGTGCTGCGTCATTCCGTTCGTATCGCCGAGATTGACAGTATATGTTCAATCGCGGCACATCTGCTAAGCGCTTCTTACGTCGACTCATCGGCTGCACTTTTCGCTGTCAAGCGTGGGCTCGGTACGATAAGACGTCAAGACGGCGACATCATATGATAAAGTTCTCGACAGCAACTATTGTCAATTTCACCGGGAACGTTATGGGTCCGTTTGCTCACTTGAAACAAGGTCGAAAAAGGTCGTCCATGCACGCAAATCCGATCAGTGTCCCTAGTGGATTGCCCTGAGCTCAATTCATATCAACGGTATTACGTATCCTTCTCTCTCACGCGCAAACCATGCAAGCGCACCTACCCCTCGGGACGAGTAAATCGAAGTTGTCCAACAGCCACGGACACGGAACACGGCGACTTTATCAAGAAGGCCACCAAGAAGATGCCAGGAACACTAAGGATCGTACTAAGGATCTGGTGAGCCGTTTCCGTGGAGTTGGCTATCAGAAGCGAGGCTTGCCTTACAAAAAGGTAAAGACAAGCGCGATCAAGGTTGCGGTGATTATGACACATCGACCAAGCCATTTTACAGGTGATCTCTTCCGCCTCTGGCGCTTCTACGCCGCTGCTATAAATTGGCCTCTTCGGAAGACAATGGCTCCCCAACAAGATGGCCTCCCGCCTTGAAAATCTCGACAAAAGCATCCTGCGAATCATTGCATTTTTTCATTTCACATCTGCCAGCTTAGGAACTCCACAAGTCCTCCAGCTCTTGATGGTTAGCAACACCATCCGCAAAGCGTTGAATCTTCAAGCCTGCCCTGGGCTTTACGCTGATGTATTCTACGTTTACTTCGATGCGGCACTCCAAAGGGTGTTATATCCGTCTTTGACCGTCGACAGGCTTGCGCCTGAACTCGTACATAGACTCCACGTTTTACGCCGTGTTCATATTCTTGAATTCTCGGAGCAACATCTCCAGACCGATTTATGGACTGTGTACCTGATGGTGTTGGAGGGCGGTGGCCGGAACGAGGCACAGCTAGCAATGGCTGGAATCTCTCGGTTCGTCTTTACGCTCATCAGACGTCGTTTTGGCGAAGAGTACACTAGGTATGGGAGGCCGTTGATGAACGAAATCAATGCACTGGCTTTGTGGCTCGCGTGTCTGACCACGTCTCCGCGTGAGCATTCGATTGTTTTATGCCCCACAAATCCCGACTTAACATCATTGGCAGATACATTCGCTAATGAAACTCGAAAAGGTCGGGACGAGTTATACGACTTGATACGTCCGTTTGCCATTATCTCCGCCAACGTAAATCAGCTTCATTTTATTTCGGACAAACATTGCTTATATTTTTTGGTCAGTGCCGTCAGGACGGATTTCTCGCCTCGCAAAACTTCTCTGGGAGATCGGCTGCCTTGAGCGATTTGTCTTTCGGAATTGGCACAAGTGACTTATCGTCTCAAGGGGTTTGCGAGGTCTTGCTCTACTCGGAGAGACGCAGGATGTCCTGTCCCAGCATTTCATCAGCCTCCATTTTTCTGGCATTTCTTCTAAAGGACATCTCGCCTCTCGATGCGCCATCTCACCTTCCAGAGACCCTTCAGCGCAAAGGTCTAACGCTTGAAGATTATGCCCTCATTTTGGAATCCAAAACACCGAACATTGCTGATCGTCCCTGTCAGATTCCTTTGCATCTCGACGGACTTATATATAAGGATGATTTCAGTCGAGCAGTCCGTAACTCTCCGCCCGGGTTTTTCTTTCAATTTCAAACGCGTGCGCACGCTCCCGGCGTGTTGACCGGGGTATGGGAAGGGCAATTTATGGTAAGCTCAACTTCACGTCGTTTTCTCTATGATTGCTGAGCATTCGTTTTCAGACCTCTCAGCCGGCGATTTCTGATTGTGGGCCACCGTATTCGGATTTCATTTCTAGGCATCCCATTCAGTTTTTCCTCAATGAGGAATTTGATTCCTGCCCGGAAGGTGCTTTGCCCGGGAATGTTGTGGGCATTAACAACATCCAACATGATGAGGACGCGATGATCACTGGCGAAGTAAGTGTACTTTGCATAGTCATATAGCTCCTATTAACAGTATTTTTGAAGAGCCACGGAACCTATGACCAGGCGTGCGGTGGATTCCGGTATGTCGGGAAGGTCCGTCTTCGGGATGGGCTGATTGTCCTCAAGCGGGAATCTGTGAGTGACTTGGGTTATGACTGTGTGACGATAATTGACCATTTCAAGGTGCAGAAGAGCGCAGACCCAGCATGTCATGGTTCTTGGATTTTCGAGGGCTATGTGCATGCCAGATGTGCGCTAATCGGACGATGGTACGGGGCGACGCAGTCGGCCAATGACACGAGATCCGAGGGGGTGTTTTGTATGTCGAAGAGACCTGACGTGCTTGTCAGGTACGTCAGGCCCATGAACAATCCTGTCATTCTGTCAACTAACTACACTGGTGTCTCAGAGATACTAGTTGGTCATCGCGGCTGTAAAACACGCCAGTAGCTTTAACAAAGTCAATGTGGCCCCAACATAATCATTTCGTCTTCGCGTAAATACAAATTGAACTCCCGGAACGCCTTAACAAAGTCCAACCTCCTTAAAATATATATTTGACACAGAGCGGAACAGCGGTTCTGTCTGCATGCTTTGGTATCTTCGCGTCTTTGATAAAGCGTTAGGTGAACTGAAACAGTTACGTTTGTGTTATGGATTCTTGCTGCGAACGTATACGGCCCAGCACAAGATGACGCCCGTGATAACCAACAAGGCACAGAGGTAATTTACTGTACGGCTGGGAGAGTGGCGCCGCGTACTAAGTAATATCATCTGTCCGGATCCCAGTACACCTGGGGGAAGGCAATGAGTCAAACCGCACGACTAAGTTATGTCAGTAGCTCACAACACGATAATGGTGCGCCGGACTAGAAATGCGCCGTGTAAAGACCAAAAGAACGATGAGACTCCGTTTCTCGCAGCGTGTCGTGGCGCTCAGCTTCCGAATTGTCCTGTGAATTGAACATATTGAGGTGGCAGCCAAGTGCTGACGCCAAGCAAGACAGTGTCCGAGAGCATGCGCTAATCCATTTGTTTTGTAAAGACGGAACGAGTGACTGAGCCTTGTGATCCGCCTATTATGTGAACCTCTCCTGTGTCTAGGTACAGTAAGGCAACTCGGACCCGATGGTCTCCAGGATATGCTGTTCTCATCGCATCTAATAATGGTGTCCGGCAGATCAGACAGACGTAAATATGACAAGTTGCGCCACCAAGAACGACAGTACCTTGTCTAATTGGAACAGGGGGGGAAGTTTGAATTTCGGGCCCGTCGATGTTTTATTGACGCGGCATGCTTGCGGTTCTCCGGCTGACAGCAGGATAGACGTGGAAAGCGCGGTTCGGAGTACCGACAGAAAAAAAAAATTGCACGTTTGATGGACAAGATTGATTGCAACTTTGGTTAGTACAACCCATATCCGCCGTCGGGCGTCGACGCAAGGACTCGAGATCCATGATGAAGACTGGATCTGCTCAGCCCCCGGACATCGGAAAAACGTCGCCACTAGCGATTGGACAGGTCACCCAGGCAGTTTGAACAGAAGGGAAAATGAACGAAAATGACTCACTATCTTGCGGAAAGACCATTCCGGTATATTGAATCACTGGGCGAACACTCCACAGTTCTGATGAGAAAATAACAACGGGAGCCTATGAGGAGAAAAGGCAATATTTACGATAGTGACGTAAATTTGGCGTTGGTCGGAAATGAAAACATCGTGTCTGGGAAGCGACGAAAGGCACGGAACAGTCGGAGTATAGTTCACAGGCCGTTCCAGAACCAAGACTCATCTCCAGGTACACATTGTTTGGTTAGAACCGCAAATAAGACTCCGCAACTCAGCGAGTACATTCTAGCTGGAAAGGTTATGGTTAGCGCCGAAAGGAATTACCTTTTCAACAACAATCTCCAGCGCGATTGTAATGCGACTGTATGTTACAAAGTGCACGTCCCAAAAGACCTAAAGGATAATTGTTATGTTTCAAACCGAAAAACTTGCTAACAGGATGTAAGCCCATTGCGATCCTACGACCAATTCGTAGAAATATAACGTAATGCGAAGGACCCGCAGAGATCCAGATGCAGAATGTCAATCAGATACAGCTGTTTAGAAGGGCTGATCAGGATTCATGACATATGAGTGATGCAAATGTCAGATGTACTTGTGAGCGCGCGACCGTCCGCGAAGGAACATGTCGAGACAGGGTTGACTGCCAGAAAAGGCACTTCAACGCAGTGGCCCGGCATCGTAGGCTACCCTGATCTACATCGGAACGGCTGGGGTGTCGATCGAATTAGTTGCGACAATGGTCGTAAACTACGAGTCAAGGTTGTAAAACCCGCTCTGGTCCCGAGAACCTATTGGAAATTGCAAAAAATGACGGCATCCATGAAAAGGACCCAATCACCACGCTGCATGCAACTATACCAATGCTTCAATGCCGAGAGCAGCATAGTGTCATTGGCCTCTCATTGTTGTGAACGACTAAAATTTTCCAAAAGCGGAAGCGGGCGAATGTTCAGAGTTATCGGCGACCTCAATGAGCTTATTTAATTACGTCTAGATCCAAAACCGGGGTCACAATTGAGCTAACGTCGAATTCCCAGCTCAATATGTGGATGATATCCGAGCCTTACTGCAGCTGGTTGAAATTGAAGATCAGAAGTTCCGGGAGCCTTAGCCGGAGACAGGTTAACGATTTCATTTCCGCTCAGGGATGATGTACGCTTGAAGTTAAAACACTCACTACAGGCCTTCCCTTCCAAGCCTCCATGACGACGACCGGTAATCAATCATAGAACTGGCAGTCGATCATTAACGCCAAGGTTTCACAGCCACAGACCCATACTATTTTGAAATCGGCGCTCATCCTTGAAGGGACGGGCAGCTCGGAGTACATAGTTGAAACACGAACCTTGCCCGAAAATTCCGCCTTTCCAACCCCCACAGTACTTATTTATTGGTCAAAAGGCTTCATCACGACATTGCCCCTCACGTCAGTGGCAAATTGACTCTTGGTCCCAGCTTTCCAGTTTGGGATTTCAAACGTCGAGGTATGACACCACGGTTTGAGAATCAGCTCTTTCTCGATTGTTCGAGCAAAGCACTCTGACCATCCATTGCGAGGATAGGCGGTCGTTGTTGTTTCAATGAGTTTAGGGTGGATCAAGTTTGCCCGTCTATAAAGAACCTGTTTTCAAATGTCTAATCCAAGACGGCAGGAATGCAAACTTACAGGCCGACATTGTCCAGGATTGTCGCCAACTGTAAAACCTGACCGATCATGGTGATATTCCCCCCTTGAACGAAAATATCCTGATGGTGCGTCAGGTGAGTTTGCGTCATGGGAAAAGCCTATACTGATTACAAACTTGATGCCTGATGATAGCGTCGCACACGCTGTCGGCCTGATCTTCGACTCCTCCAAGGTTTAAGATAAGTTCTCGTGCAACTATCGCTCCTTTGAACTCGAAGGACATTTTCGTCGTCGCTAGATATTTGTCTGCCGTACCAATGTCGTGCAGGAGGCATGCGAGGTAGTATGTCTCGTTATCGTATGACCAGGACGGAAAATGTGACCTTACGAGCGCGGTACCTTTAGATGATCATCGGTCCACGATGAGTAAAGGGAAGAGACATGAAAGAACATGGGTGCACTGGCCATAGATGTAAACTCTGTGACTATGATTATAAGTCTGCTCGTTAAGCTCTTTCTGTGACAAGTTTGATACGTTCGGCAGTCGAGACGACAGGGGCAACATACCTTAACAAATGCTTTGACTTCGCGGACAAGTTTGGAGTCAGGAAATGGGAAATCATTCACCTCGAACACATCCTGCTTCGGGTGGTCACCAAGTGCCGTCGGGTGGTCTTTGAATAGTTCGTCAGGCGATCTAGGAACAGCAGTAAAACCGTAAAACTGAGTGCTATAATCAACCATGATGGTTGGCTTTGAACGCTAGATCTCAGGAGCGCATTTATAGCCTGTGATTGCTTCAGTTGGTCATCACTCGGTCATGCTGACACAGACGGTCACGATCTTCGAACTTATCGGGAGTACGGAATGTCCGTCCAGTCAGGTTGTAAATATGGTGCTGGTGCGCACCTTGCAACAATTTTGCGTGGAGAGATGGCTGTAAAACGATAAAAGGACCAAGTGGCAGTCTAGTTGAGTTGTTGAGAAATAAGTAGTTGAGGTGCCACCACCACGTGAGTGTCCTGAGTGCCGGCTTCAGTTGCTGCCAAGCGACCATTCCAAAATTGGGCAAGCCATATGCAGGTGGTTTTCAACGTCCGAGTCGCTCACGCCTTGTGAGCTCTTGTCGTTGCCGTTGACAGGTGTGCCCAACTCGCTTCGCATTCTTTCCTAGAGCTGACACGGTTTCAAAAGTTAAGAATTCGTCCATTCGTTCACGCGAACTTCGCATGATGAAGTCCATTGCAATTCTTTCTGTTCTGACTACGGTGGCTTTGGCACAGTCTTCTGTGCGTTCATTCTAATTTTTGTGGAGATACACAGGCTGGTTGCTGACCGGTTGGATATTTGTTTTAAAATAGGCGTCCTCGACGGCCGCTGCGACTCCAAGTGCAAATCCCCTCATTCCCACTGGAGTCAGTTCGGGATGCGAGTCATTCCTCACCTCGCTGGATAGTGACACCAGCCTTTCATCGTGCACGACCCCTCTCATCACAGCAACTTCTCAATTCGGCCCCAGTGCCAATTCCGCATCCACACCTTCTTCTGCCGCCATCAGCTCCGTACTAGACAACATTTGCGGGTCTGCCAGCTCATGCTCGGAACAAACCCTCCGTAGCAAACTTACTGATTTCTACTCCGCTTGCACTGCCGAGTTGACTTCAAATGCCAACTCCGACGTTATCAACATATATGATGTCTTTTACGCGTTGACTCCGCTCAAAAATGCGGTGTGCACCAAAAATCTTAACGACAAATACTGCGTCACAGAGATCACTGCGCCCTCCTCGAACGCGGGTGCCTCGGGCACCAACGTGGACATTGCAGTTGGCAGCAACTTTGTGTCTAGCATCAAGCACTATCTCTGGAGCCAAGTCTCCAAAACCAAGCGCGCCACAGCCCAAACCCCCGCCATGATTCCTAACACTACCACGTATAGAAATAACAACGTCCTATTCTTCTTGCTTCAACCGAACATGGACTCTACCATTCTTTGTACCGTCTGCACGCGGAGCGTCCTCATGTCGTACTTCAACTTCGAGCAAAGTGTCCCATACGGTCCTGGGATTAGCAGTTCCCCGCTTATGGGAGGACAGATGGATCTGTATAATGCCGTTAACAACGTGTGTGGGAGTGATTTCTTTAGCGGGGGTGTCCAAGCTGCTGGTGGACTATCTGGCGGCTTGGTCGGCACAACAAGCGCAGCAGTCCGGTCTGTCAGCCAAAGCTTCGGTGGCGTAGTGACCGCGGTCATGGGCACAGTGGCGTTTGGGTTTGCAGCTATTCTTTGAAGGATGCGATTAAGCGGTCGACATTCTCTGGGTTCAGTTTTACTTAAAGTTGTCATTATATCATCGTAGTTCTTCTTTGGTCAACTTTTTGATCCTTTGCTATCCTACCTATCATACCCATAGTGGCGAATACTATTCAAGCATAACAATTGTCCATATGCATGCATCATACAAGTGCTCAGTGACGGAAGCCGTTCCCGCGAAGAGTTAATGCGTCTCCTTCGCATCATGTTTAGCCGATGCCACATCCGTCATTCACGTACACATTCAATTGATCTTCTCCCAACTATCTCTTGGCAGATCTTCCCCGCAGATACACCATCTTCGTCTGCGTGTATGCAAAGTGATGTAAGTACGTTTATCCTAGTCTCCCGTAGGCAGCCGTAATAGCAGAGAAGATAGTCGTTCTCACTATACCGTTTATCCGAGTTTCTGGAAACTTGAAGAACGTTCGTAATTTAACCCCTGAACTCAATTCTCCATGAGATCAGGTCCTATCTTCGTCCGAAGCTATCGCTTCCTCCTTGTTGCATAATAGGTGTATAGCGAGACCATTCGCCGTTGCTAATTCGGAATGTCTAACCAAATCGCGCCAGGGAACATGTGCCTGGCTTTAAAGGCCGAGGGCAGTCTGTCACGTCAAAAGACAAACTCTCGCTTGATAGGCTGGGAAATAATATGCGGCCATTGAGTGGTATGTAGGCTGTGTCTTCGGGGTCCATAATATAGTCCTTCGGGACGTGGAGCAAAGATCAGCGATTTGGAATGACGCGTCCAGTCGCGTCCGCTAGAGCAACCAATTCAAACTTTCTCCGTATGCCGATTGGTCGGTTGAGTGCTTGTGTATGGCTAGACTCTGAGGCAAGTTGTTTACTTCGTGCATGAACATAGCTGTTATTTTTCTACATTTGTTTTTGTCAGGTCATATGTATGTGGCAGTGCCCAAGGAACTGAATGTTCAACAAGGACCCATACTACGATTGCCTTGAATTTATAACACGGCTACATTGTCCACTGTACCTGCTAGCTCCAAGACAGCGGGGAGAAATCTGCCGGCAGTGGGATGGGTTTTTGCGCTGCCTTGTATTCGCACAAGAACGCTTGAGACGCGCAGCACTGCTGCAGCCAGCTCGCCAGTTCAGGTAAGTATGCGTGTTTTATTTGTTTTCTAACTTCCTGCGTGATTCTAGGTCTGATTTTAGCCTTGTAGGCTGACTACGACTAGCAGTTTTCATGTCGACAGTGGACGAGACACCTGCGGTACCTTAACCCCGACCAAATTATGGGTCTCCTGGGCCTTTGTGTACTGGTCGAAAATTTGCGAGGGCGTCATCTTTCATCTTCTAGTTAGAACTCTTTCTGTCCATCTAGGAAGATATGTACGTCCTCCTGCTTTCCAATTTCATGTGCTGTTTCTATGTGTGGACACTGGAAAACGGTGGTCAGTAAAATTCTGCTCTGGCCCACAATAATGCCGGGTTGACGTGGGTTTGTCAGGCTGATGTCTCCGTATTATTGTCACCTTGCTACCAGAAACTCTGTCATGCAGCCTGGCCGTTGCTGTTTTAGGCGCTCGGAGCCACATGGATTAAACTGTGTACATCATTTTGTTTCTCGCAAAACTAATAGTAAGGAATAATATTATCCTCTGCTGTCAACAGCATAGGGAATTCCCGATATCGACAACAAGCTCAAGTTTAAATTTCGAGGTATCGCCGTTCCCGAGCGGGCTTATCTGCCATGGTTCAAAGACTGTGACCATCATGATACTGCGACTTCGCACAATAACGCTACAAACGATATTATCACAATACTCGCAACCACTTCCGCAGTCCAAGTGGTGGTTTACCAAACTACCATTGGAACAGGCAGACATTACTTAAATGACTGGCTTGCGCGAATTTAAAAAAAAATCGAGACTAGTCAGGCTGATCTGAGTGGGGTTGTTAGAGCAATGTTCGACCTTATTAGATGGTATAAGCTTCTTTTTTCAAATAACCCGTTCCTTTGTTCTTGCACATGTTGAACATGTTCGAATAAGGACTGAGGCAACGAGAAAGGCAACTGGAGGAATTTGCTAGAAGGGTGAGCGGTGGCTATAGCCAGAAGGCGCCCGTCGAAACTTCGAGAACGAAAATCGGCAAAGTACTAAAACAACAGCATCGACAACTGTATCTCTCCTTGTACTTCCCCATCACCTTTACCCACTCCCCTCACTACCCAATATCGTAAGTCTAAGTTGTCCTACAGTTCGACGCGTCTATTAACACACAGACCAAGGTTCAAAAATGGCCACCGAAAGCTTCGGGTTCCAGGCTGAAATCAGTCAATTGCTTGACTTGATCATCAGTGAGTAGTATCTCCTGTCTGCTATCTACGCACTCTGACCCAGTGCAATAGACACTTTCTACTCCAACAAGGAGATTTTCCTTCGTGAATTGATCTCTAACGGCTCCGACGCGCTTGATAAAATCCGTTATGCATCTCTCACGGACCCATCTGCTCTCGAGGCGGAGAAAGAGCTCTACATCCGGATTATTCCTGATAAGGAGAACAAGCTGCTCATCATTCGGGATACCGGTGTGGGCATGACGAAGGCCGACATGGTCAACAACCTCGGCACCATCGCCAAGTCTGGCACCAAGGTATGTTCATCTTGCGAAGTCGAGAACTCTGTTCTAATGTCGTCTTTGCAGGGCTTTATGGAGGCCTTGAGCTCTGGGGCTGATATTACCATGATCGGTCAATTCGGTGTCGGTTTCTACTCTGCGTATCTCGTCGCCGAGCGTGTTCAGGTCATTTCAAAACATAACGATGACGAGCAATACATTTGGGAATCGGCTGCCGGTGGCACTTTTACCATTACTCCAGACACCGTTAACCCTCCTCTCCATCGTGGTAGTGAGATCCGTCTCTACCTTAAGGAGGACCAGCTTGAATACCTAGAGGAGAAGAAGATCAAGGAGATCGTCAAAAAGCACTCCGAGTTCATTTCGTATCCCATCCAACTTGCCGTAACCAAGGAGGTCGAGAAGGTTAGTTCGCGCTATTCGTTGTAGTTTTTAATATCTAATAACTGTCTTTACAGGAAGTCGAGGACGACGAGGCTGAGGCTGAGGAGCCACCCAAGGAGGGCGAGGAGTCCAAGATTGAGGAGGTCGATGACGAGGATGACAAGCCCAAGGAGAAGAAGACGAAGAAGATCAAAGAGCAGGAGACGTCCAACGAGGAGCTCAACAAGACGAAACCCATCTGGACTCGTAACCCTCAAGACATCACACACGACGAGTATGGTGCATTCTACAAGAGCTTGACCAACGACTGGGAGGACCACCTTGCCGTCAAGCACTTCTCGGTCGAGGGTCAGCTTGAATTCAAGGCTATTCTCTACGTCCCCAAACGGTATGTTAGTTCCCTCTCCCGTGTTCGCCGTCAGCTGACCTCCGGTACGTAGTGCGCCCTTCGACCTCTTCGAGACAAAGAAGAAGCGCAATAACATCAAGCTTTATGTTCGCCGCGTCTTCATCATGGATGACTGCGAGGACATCATCCCTGAATACCTCAACTTCGTCAAGGGTATCGTCGATTCTGAGGATCTCCCCCTCAACATCTCCCGTGAAACTCTGCAACAAAACAAGATTCTTAAGGTTATCCGCAAAAACCTCGTCAAGAAGGCCATGGATCTCTTCACCGAGATCGCTGAGGACAAGGACAACTTCAAGAAGTTCTACGAAGCGTTCGGCAAGAACTTGAAGCTTGGTATCCATGAGGACGCTCAGAACCGCAGCAAACTCGCCGAGTTCCTTCGCTTCTTCTCTACCAAGTCGACGGAGGAGCAAGTCTCCCTCACCGGTGAGTGTCTTTTTCTTTTGCTGTCTGTTCGTTGTCTAATCATCCTCTTTCAGACTACATTACTCGCATGCCCGAAGTCCAAAAGTCTATTTACTATCTCACCGGCGAATCGCTCGTCGCTGTCCGCGACTCTCCTTTCCTCGAGGTCCTCAAGAAAAAGGGCTTCGAAGTCCTGCTTCTCGTCGACCCCATCGACGAATACGCCATTACACAGCTCAAGGAATTCGATGGCAAGAAGCTCATCTGTGTGTCAAAGGAGGGTCTTGAGCTCGAGGAGACCGAGGAGGAGAAGAAGAAACGCGAGGAGGAGGTCACGCAATACAACGACCTGTGCTCCACCGTCAAAGAGGCTCTCGGAGACAAAGTCGAGAAGGTCGTTGTCTCCAACCGTATCACCGATTCGCCTTGCGTCCTCGTCACTGGTCAATTCGGCTGGTCATCGAACATGGAGCGTATTATGAAGGCGCAGGCTCTCCGAGATTCTTCCATGTCGTCGTACATGGCGTCGAAGAAGACACTCGAGCTGAACCCTTCTAACCCTATCATCAAGGAGCTCAAGCGGAAAGTATCTGAGGATAAGGCTGACAAGTCCGTTCGCGACTTGACTTACCTCCTCTTCGAGACTGCTTTGCTCACTTCTGGCTTCGCTCTCGACGAGCCTACATCGTTCGCCAAGCGCATTCACCGCATGATCAGCCTTGGTCTAGACGTCGATGACGAGGAGGAGGAGGAGGAATCAGCACCCGCCGCTGCTAATGACGACGCACCCCCACCACTCGAAGGTGCCTCTACGTCGGCGATGGAGGAAATTGACTAGAGAGTTGGAATTCATATCTTGTCGTATCTTAGCATTTTCTTTTGTCTTGTTTTTCACGCATATTACCCATCCTCTACTGCAGCTCGCTAGTGTGGCAAGAATAAAATCAAAGTCTTTTTGCTCATCATCGTTACATAAATTGAATGGCGGGTCATGGGACTTCAGGACTGCGTAACCCGCTCGACGTTTCACCTCCATTTTTCGCATCAAAGTTCGATAATGTCATGTCCCTTGTGACCTCAGGTGCTTTCAGATTTTGCGTGCGGGCCAGCCACTATTATTACATACTTGAATGATGGAACTTCAGAACTATATATATATTCAAACACGAGTTTGAATTACATCATCGCGAAGGATCTTTCGAGACCTCGCTGTCACTAATGAGGATAGTGCGCACGATATGATGGATAGGCAGGTCTAGTTTACAGATAATAATAGATTTTTGGGCTCGATGCTATCTTTGAAATTGAACCAGCAGGAATATATATATGCCATGAACCCAGACATGACCGAGAACGGGCAACTACAAGAGTGTCGTCGCAGATCTCTGAAAGCAGTTAAATCCGAGCCCAAGTGACCGCGACAGAGGCGTTCCCGCGAAGAGCTGACTGACACAGCACCGTTACTTCTTTGCAAGCCAGAAGCAAAATCCCGGCACTGGTAACGTATGAATGCCGTCTTTAACGTTCTTTGACAGAACTTCTGAGAAATGCAAATGATAGTGCATCCGCATCCATTGTCCGTCGCCATCTCCGTGCAATGCCTCGATATGACCATGTTTGTAATATCCTGAACGCCATCATGATCAGGAGAACATCCGAATTTCTTCTGGTTTTTAAAAACGAACCCTTGAATTCAATTTCCGTGTGGCGTGCAATGGGTTCTTCTTCCTCCGGCAGTCTGGATGTAGTTTCCGTGGCTAAATTTGAAGACTCCGTTAGTGGATGCTGATTGCATGAATTCAAATATGTTGAAACGGTTGGCATACCTGGTATAGCTCCATTCGAATGCTTGTCCTTGGCGCGGCCAAAATAACGCATGTGCCATGAAATGTATATTATGGACCTACAATGATCGATCGATCGATCAACATTGGCTTCTTAAGAACCCACGACGTGAAACAACATTGACGTATTCCGATCACAGACTTAAAAACGATGAAATAGGTAGTGAACCCACAACAGTGGCGACCGAAACATGTGCGCATTGCAGACCACCGATGGATTGGTATTGAGCGCCTCTTAGGATCCGGCCAGTGGGTGCATGCCGCGTAAGTAAATTTGAAAGAAGGAGATTGGCGCACTTGGTTCGGATCTGAGCTAATCAGTCTAAATCGATCATTGATTGCTGGCCCGGGGAGTGCCCTGAAGGGTGGGCCCGAGTAAGTAATCGTTAAGCATGCCGTTGGTCATGCTGTATAACTTCTCATAGCATAACTCCATCGGTATGTACACCTGACACTATCATACTAAATAAAATTATTTCTAGTATCGAAAATACTCTAGAGAGCCAGAGGAACTCACCTGCGCTCTTATCTCTCCGTCACAAGACCATGATGAGTGCTAATAAACAGATCTCTACTGTGGCGACCAGGGCAGACACAGCGACAACGATCCAGCCTGCAGTGACAAATGGCCGGCCAAATATACGTTTGCCCTCCTGACCTTGAGTTCGTAGTGCAGGTGGTCGGTCGAATATGTTTTCTTTGTCGCGATCAGCGAAGTCGTGCCGGGAGTGCCGGGCGCGAAAGAACGCTGCAATGAACAGAAGTCCAGCTAGGACTGCATAGAGTATACCAACTAAACAAGATAGGGTAGTGTGTCAATCAATGTAAATCAATCAACGGATCTGATCCTGTGGAGATTCGCACAAAGCGGCAATGTGATGGTGTGCTTTATACTGACTTCGATAAAATCGCCGGTCAAACAGTCGAAGTACAGTCAGGGCATAACTGAGGTTGACTAGCGCAGTACGGCTGTAGGCGCCGTCAAATGTACGCTGTCTTGCCCGTATTTCGACAAGCTCATTCACATCTATCGGCTGAAATGAATTGGCACGATGTCCTCTGTGAGATGAGATCAACAAGCGATTTTAGAGGTTGAATTGAAATAAAAGGAAGACCTATATCGTCTGTGAGGCCGTGGGCT
>KN832974.1:1121453-1162796 GCA_000827315.1 Piloderma croceum F 1598
TGATCGATCGATCGATCAACATTGGCTTCTTAAGAACCCACGACGTGAAACAACATTGACGTATTCCGATCACAGACTTAAAAACGATGAAATAGGTAGTGAATACGGTTGCCGACTGGGATCAGGCCTACGTTTTCGAAACCTATCTGCACGATTTTAGCTTTTGATTGCCACTATCCCTTAAATAGACCACACGTGTGCAGTGAACCGAGTAGGCAATCAAACGATGTGACTTCTTGGGCGCTGTTGGGCGCGATGAGTTCGACATCCTCTCCCGATGAGCTCGAATTTCGTTTCCATGATAGACAATGACACATCTACGGACAACTATACATCTACGCTGCATGTAACTTGAAGGCCAACACATTCTAGGTACCAATCTCCTCAAACCACCACTAAATCCTACAACTCATGACTATGGAGCTGCTACCACTGCAACACTAGTAAGTGATTCGGGTGATGATGACCGATCGCAAGTGCTAACATGGCCACAGTTGGGGCCAGAGGCAGATGAATCACTGTGTATACTGATTATTGAAGGTGCTGGTGCTGGTGTACATGTGTGGGTGGGTTCGGGTAAATGCCCTGGTGATGATGTATGTGTGTCTGTAAGGTCAGGACCAGCGGCAGACGAATCAGTGTGTATACTGATTATCGAAAGTACTGGTGATGGTGTACGTGACATCATTGCACGGGTAGAAGTGGGAGAGCGAGCAGGGCTGCTGGCTGCTGAGGATACTGGAGAGCGAGCAGGGCTGGTGGCTACGGATACTGGAGTGCCATGCTCTCGTGGGATGCGGCCACTCAACAATACCCTAGCTGTCTCTTCGAGAGACATGCCACGAGGTGGTGTGTAGGGTGAGTGCGGATAAGGATCAATGAATTCGAAAGCTATGACTGTACGTGTGGTAACATGGCGTACAACCTGATTGTCATCGGTTCGGGAGAAAGTCTCGTTCACAGATTGTTCGCAGGCTGTGCGTGTAGCACCTATAAATTCAGTTAGAAAATATTATAGTATATTGACAAGAACTTGGATGAGCACGTACCTAAAGCCATGGCATTGACATTCAGAATCGCAATGTCAGATGTCAGATAAACACCTTCTGATTGGTCAATTGCAGTGGCACCGGCAGGTAGGGACATTATAGCATCAACAGTCTGAAGTCAGGAAATGTAAGTCTGACCAGCAACATCTTCAAAGGTTTTTATGCATTTGGCTTGTTGAAATACGACACGTATCTTCCGAGATAGAGCGAAACCAGCCTGGGCATTAAACGCACCATCAGGGGTTCAAATGAACATTCTACTTGCACTCGGCGGAACAGTCTTCATCCGCTCTTCTGTGGCCTCATTCCTTGCCTCGTGAAAGTTAAAAAGTTTGTATTGAATGGTAGCAGTTCCATATTGTAGATTACTGTTAACCTCATTTTTTTCGCCATCCAATAATAAGGAACGGCGAGGCTTGCACCCACTCTTCTGTAGCCTCACTCCTTGCCTCATGAAAATTAATGTTCGCCAAAAAACCTTGTATTGGATGATAGCAGTTCCATCTTGTGGATTACAGCCAACCTCATTTTTTTGCCATACAATGATAAGGAACGGCAAGGCTTGCACCCGCTCTTCTGTGGCCTCGTTTCTCACCTCATGAAAAATGATGTTCACTCGTATTGGATGATAGCAGTTTCGTCTTGTGGATTATGGTCAACCTCGTTTTTTTGCCATTCAATGATAAGGAACGGGGAAGCTTGCCAAATGTTCTGGTGTGTTCTTTAAGTCTACGGTACGCCTTCTTGACCATTAAGCACTGCAGCATGGCGCCCACGATGGTGCCCATGAGTGTAAGCTTCGTTATTAGGACTTCTACCTGCCACAGCATGGGCGGAGTCAAACAGTTTGAAAAATGGAAGTGCTCACCTATAAAAGCAGGCACTTGTTCAGTTGACTTGAACACAAGCCCATTTTCAAGCAGCATGGTATGCTCACTATGCGGTTGTGATTTTGCCTTCTACACTGCAAACATATGTCTCAAGTGCGGTAAGCTCAATGCAGCAACAAGTGATGCTGAGAAGAATATCATAATGGTATCATGGTTGTCCACGGACCTTGCAGTTAACACCACTGACGTCTTGAGATCAGGCAACACCCCAGTGTGAAGGCTGTAGTGTTATCTTCCCTTACTTGACCAGAACTCACTGCAATCCTTGTGTCAAGCAGCTCAACCCTCGTATGTGTCTTTTTGCTGTGAATCTATTCCGAAATTGCAATGTGCTGATGTTCCATCTGCTGAGTCAGGGCTGACCGATAATAACCTTGTTGGCCAGATTCGAGAGAGTGCCAAGCAATTTGAAGGCCAAGCATCTCAGCACTGTCTCAATCAGAATGAGCCCAAAGGTCCTCAGGCTCTACGGGCCCTCAAACTCAAAGACACTGAGACGGCTCTCAAACAGCAACGCAAGGCTGAGATATTCAAGATGGAAGCGAACTTGGTAATATATCCTGCGGGCAGTGCGACATGTAAGAAGGTCAGTGTATGTTTAGTATCTCTGTCGCAACAGGCACATTCTGATATCGAGCCACAGGTGGCTATGATGCCGATTCTCAAGAAGGTTCCTGGCACCGATCTCGCCGATAGTGCCCTTGATGGTCTATTGGACGACCTTAAACATCGGTACTCCAACCTACCTGGGCCTAAAGAAATTGACCCACCCCCATCCTTTGAGAGGTACGTGTATTCCCATATGTATTCATGAAATGCCAGTGCTCATTCGGAATCTACAATTTCAGAAGCAAAGTTGTTTTTAATGTTGCAGGCACCGGCAACAAGGTGCACAACTTCCCAACGGATTCGCTCAATTTCAAAACCATTGCAGATCTTCACGCGTCTTTGAAAGAGGACGGTTACCTCTCCGACAAAGACACAAAGAATAAAACTATCACCCTGCGGGTGGATCTCTATAAAGAAGAATCTATCAACTCAGTGCGTATGCAGAACATGCTTGATTGTGACTCGTTGAAGACTTGATTTGATCTTTACTGCAGGACGGTTTTGACAGTCCCGACGATTACGAGTCAGCACCCATCACGTCCAGGAAAGCTTCGAAATCCGTCAATCTGCCACGCACCCGACCATCAAAAGCATACGGGGCCTCAAAATCCCTGCCTTCGTCAAAGAAGAGGGTTGGACCGTCAAGTAAGCAAACCATATAATTTGCAAGTTTCATTCGCCGATCGAGTCATTTAGGTCGAAGTGAGAGTGAACGTTCACCTCCTGCTAAACGGGCTTCTGGAACCCTCTACACCAGCTCTTTTCGAAGACCGTCTGCATCATCTGGTTATGCTTTGACCACAGGCCCGCTTACTTTCGATCTTATTTCATTCAAGCGTACATATTGCATCACCAACATGTCGGGTGACGTTACAGCAGTTCAGGATGCCTCCGTAGACAACATATTGATAGGGAATGACTGGCAAACGCACAGAGCCGCTGGCAATATAAAGGGTACATATCTAGGTAGCGGGTTTTCAAAGTTTGCCGTCAGAGTAAGTGTTCATTTATGTTGTATGTTGCTACCGATTGCCAATAACACACAGGGTGTTTACAAAGACCAACACTATGTCATACTTCAAAGCAGGCCCTTCGGCAACATATGGCCGACTGCTGAAGCAAACGGTATCAGCCTTATGCAAGAGCTAAAAATGCTACACGTCGGGCAGTACTTTATGTCCTCGTTCATTACACGTGCAGCATCCTGTAACGTCGAGCTCCCGAGTAAGGTGTTTTCAGCTGAGTTTGTGCAGATCTGTCACGGTGTCTAATGATCTCTGTCAGTGTTACGATTCAATGCTGCAGGTGCCTTTCTGGGACTGGCTATTAATACAATACCTGGTCCTCCTGACGACGGCGAGCCAGATACGCGCACAATTGTGTACCGGACGTTTTTAGCAGCGCCATATATAGCCCCAGCAGATGGCTTTGTTGAACAAAAGTGGTCTGGTACAAACCAAGCTGGGGACAACAAGGATTCCGTTGGCATTGTTATTGATGCATTTGCCCATCATTCACTCATAGACAGTAATTATACCGCGGTCCTTGTGGACCTTCAAGGTGAGCCTTACCAGTCTTTGTCTCAATGTATCATTCTGAGACGCACTGGACAGGAATGCACAGCGAAACAGCTGACGAAGTTGTACTATTTGATCCTCAGATGCATACGTGAGTCTTAGTTTACATGAAAAAGTGCGTATTGAAAACGAAAGCCCTGCTAGTGTTTGGGAGGGCGAAAAGATGCATTTTGATGACCGAGAGAAGGGCATCAATGAGTTCATTCGAGGCCACCAATGCAATAAGATGTGCCGCGCCATGGGAATGCACAAGAATCAAAGAGGCAGGCCTTGGGAAATGTGATCGGCACCTGCACGAATGCGTTGAATTGTCACCCGTCTCATATCCATTAATTCACCATCTTGGTTTTCGCAGTTTTATCAAATCGAAAGAATGATATTCGTAAATGAGTTCTATTCAAGAGACCATCAGAGGTAACATGGATTGAAATACGTGCCAGACATTCTGAACGGTCAAATCGGCAACATTCAGGGATTCAAAAACTTTGATGGCTTTGGCAGCATACTCTGCTGGCACAAAGCGAATAAGGTCCTCACCGCCGAGCTCTTCCATCAGCCCATGGATCACATCCCGATCAACAGGTTCCAAACAATTCTCACCGCCATATGCTTCATGTAACGAGAATGCGATATTGGGAGAGACGCCGGAGGGTATGAGTTTAGAGCGGTCTGTGCGAACTTTGTGGTCATTGAATTTTGCTTTTAGAGTGTCGAGCTCCTTCTGGATGACCGTCGACCAAAGCCATTGTACGAGATCACTGACAACCAAATGAGACAGGAATGAGACTACGAGTAGGGAGTTATTACTTACTACTGATGGGGGTCCGTCGGATTGTAAATATCACGGCCCGCCTCCCAAAATACAATAACATTATCTCCCCATTGAAGTCGCATGCGCAGCCACCCTCGTTCAATCGTGGTATTGTGAATGCTCGGAACGAACAGATGAGCAGGGAGCACCGTTACTGACAGATCCGGTGAAAAGGCCTCTCTGTGAGTACGCGTAAGACAAATGCAATAGGATAGCTGTACAAGTAAAATCATACCGTAATGCACTTGCAAAGCCATATACAGTCGTAAGCTCGCTACCACAGTCAGTGACCATGAGAAGCGGCATTCCTTGATATTCTCGTTGTCAAAAACAGTTGTTGACACAAATTTATTCACTAACCTCCCATTTCGTGGATTAATTTGAGGTACAAGTAAGCAATAACCGTCTTTAAACGGTTGTCCGGCACAACCCATATGCCCAACCATTTGCCCGACCAGACATCCCGAATTGCCCAGACAGGGAATCCGATCTTGTTCAGTTTGTCGTGTCCATCAGCGCTCCATCGGTGATGAGGCCCCATTGCCACGATCGGAACTCGATGGATTTTCTTGGCAGTCGGTGCGCGACCAGCGAAGGCACCAGGATCAAGCTCCTGCATCTCGTTCCATATCCAATCACTATAATATATATCAACTACAATCAACAATCACAGTATAACAGCTACATACCGAGTTATATTCTCTCCAGTGTCATGCACAATGCCCTCCTTCACCGTCCGGGGCCCTTGCATCCCAGTGGGATCCTTGGCCATTTGATCAAGTACCATCTGTCTCTTGACAACATCGGGTATAGATTTTGTGGTAGCGGAACTGCCCTTGAGCCCCAATTTACGTTTACGCCGAGTGATTGTTGCCGTGCTGTGAAGTCTGTAGTGAGATGATCCACACAGAATAAAGCTATTCACTGACCTCATTGTAACCCCGAGATCCGTTTGTAACAACTGCCGTATTGTCTCCTTGCTTGTGATGTTGCGACGGTGGAGCATACGTAAATGGTCATTGACCGCTTCGTCGTCAGAGGTAGCTGAATATTGGATGCGTGAGTGGTATTATAATCATCCGACATAAACATAACTTACGGCAGTTTGCATATTGATTGATACCAGTTGGGTTTCTGTTGTGTGAGGAGCTGCCGGGTTCGTCCATAGTGGTTGCGATGAAAAAGGCTCTCGCGGCTAGGGAAAATGAACATGCACGTGACGCTCAACAGAAACTCAGTGAGACTGGATTATGATTAATCCTATATCATAAAGCAGTTGTTAGCAAGTACAACATCGCCATAGCTAACGGAGGACCTACATCGTGTTCACAAGATAAGTAGTCGGACATGTCGAGCTCGTCGCGCCCAACAGCGCCCAAGAAGTCACATCGTTTGATTGCCTACTCGGTTCACTGCACACGTGTGGTCTATTTAAGGGATAGTGGCAATCAAAAGCTAAAATCGTGCAGATAGGTTTCGAAAACGTAGGCCTGATCCCAGTCGGCAACCGTAAGTGAACCCACAACAGTGGCGACCGAAACATGTGCGCATTGCAGACCACCGATGGATTGGTATTGAGCGCCTCTTAGGATCCGGCCAGTGGGTGCATGCCGCGTAAGTAAATTTGAAAGAAGGAGATTGGCGCACTTGGTTCGGATCTGAGCTAATCAGTCTAAATCGATCATTGATTGCTGGCCCGGGGAGTGCCCTGAAGGGTGGGCCCGAGTAAGTAATCGTTAAGCATGCCGTTGGTCATGCTGTATAACTTCTCATAGCATAACTCCATCGGTATGTACACCTGACACTATCATACTAAATAAAATTATTTCTAGTATCGAAAATACTCTAGAGAGCCAGAGGAACTCACCTGCGCTCTTATCTCTCCGTCACAAGACCATGATGAGTGCTAATAAACAGATCTCTACTGTGGCGACCAGGGCAGACACAGCGACAACGATCCAGCCTGCAGTGACAAATGGCCGGCCAAATATACGTTTGCCCTCCTGACCTTGAGTTCGTAGTGCAGGTGGTCGGTCGAATATGTTTTCTTTGTCGCGATCAGCGAAGTCGTGCCGGGAGTGCCGGGCGCGAAAGAACGCTGCAATGAACAGAAGTCCAGCTAGGACTGCATAGAGTATACCAACTAAACAAGATAGGGTAGTGTGTCAATCAATGTAAATCAATCAACGGATCTGATCCTGTGGAGATTCGCACAAAGCGGCAATGTGATGGTGTGCTTTATACTGACTTCGATAAAATCGCCGGTCAAACAGTCGAAGTACAGTCAGGGCATAACTGAGGTTGACTAGCGCAGTACGGCTGTAGGCGCCGTCAAATGTACGCTGTCTTGCCCGTATTTCGACAAGCTCATTCACATCTATCGGCTGAAATGAATTGGCACGATGTCCTCTGTGAGATGAGATCAACAAGCGATTTTAGAGGTTGAATTGAAATAAAAGGAAGACCTATATCGTCTGTGAGGCCGTGGGCTCACTGTCCGTGCGCGAGACGCCATGGATGAAAGATGCATGTTCAAGGCTGTGGCAGTGACTCATCGGTCACATTTATGAAGTGAAATAGGCGCCCACCTTTTTTTTGTGTTCGTTTGAGGAGTGGACGTCTGCATACTCTGTAACCTCTGCCGCTCAGTTGAGGTCTTAGTCAATGTCCAGGACATCGATATGGCTTTTGCAAGATTAATTCAGACAAAAGCTAGCATTAACTGCTCGAAAATTCCCCAGAGTGCCCACAAATGGCGGTACGGCGTTGTCATATTCTTTTCGCGTAGTTTCTCATTTGATAGCATTAGGATATTAACACCCCATGCATCGTGCTATCAGACTATGCGTTCCTTCTCTTATGCCACGCAGGTGTGCCAACTTGATTTCCTCTATGCTGGCCATGGCAGAGTCTCAAGTTTTGTGACAGAGGAACCGACAAATGCCACATCTGAGCGTGTTCAAAACGATACCGTGCTCACGATATTACTGGTGGTCATCTTCTCCGTCACCAGTCCCCTCCACTTCCCCACCACCACCTGTTCCGACCAACGAGCTGCCATTACCACGCGCCGAATCGACACCAACCGTCGCGGATGAGCTTCCAGTTGCAAACGCGACGTTACATGAGTCTTCGCCACAAGCATCGGTCGCTTCGAAGGAGCCAGCGGCACACAGTGATGGCGTGACTGAACAAGTCGAGTCATCCGCTTCAAGTGTAACGTCAGACGTTCCTATTGACGTCTCCAAATCCGATTTTCCACCACCTCCACTTGAGTTTGGCGATTTTTCTGCGCTGGGACTTACTGGATGGGGCTTAGGAGGCATTGCTGTGAGGCCTTTTGAGTGGATCCAAGTTTCGACAGGCTGGCCCTGGTTCTATACCATCATCGCTGGCACGGTTTTCTGGCGGCTGGTAATGCTGCCCTTGGCGCTGGCAGATATTCGAGATGGTGCAAAGATGCGCAGCTCGAAAGATGTTAGGGAAACTCATGAGGCACTCAAAGTCGCCAAGATGTCGGGGGATCCAATTCTGCTGCGAGCTGCAGCGCTTCGATATAATCAGGCCAGAACGAAGGCTGGTATAAGTTTCTTTAAAATGTTTGTCAGGCAATTTGCCCAATTTCCGGTGGCGATTGGGTTGTTTCTGGCGGTCAGAAACATGTGCGAGCTTCCGCTGGAGCAACTGAAGTATAGTGGTGTGAGCTTCCTCCCGGACTTGACCCTCGCGCCAGGAACAGCTGGTTGTGATCCGTATTACATCTTGCCAATTCTTAGTGTTGTCGCACTCAATCTCCAACTAAAGGTATGCAACTTCGACGATATTTTATGTTTTCAGTACTAATCAATTCCTCCAAGCTCTCGATGAACGACTTTGACCCGAACCAGCCAAATGCGCCCCACATCAAGAACGCGATCAGGCTAATCATGAGTCCTGCGTTGTTTTATCTCTCTACCCTGTTCACCTCCGTAAGTACTCGATGTTTAAAATAACAATTCATATGATAATGACCCGCTACAAGGGCCTGGTACTCTCCATGTTGACTGGGGTCTTCTTTTCTGTGGCTCAAACAGCAATGCTTAGGCTTCCCCGCATACGGCGGAAGCTGAACATTCGCCGTCTTCCGCGAAATCCGATCCCCCCTCCTATGGTCTATGACACATTGAAATTTGGCTTCAAAAAAGCGTCCGAGCTCCTTTCGAAATGGGTGGTCACAAATAAACTGGTGCCGGCCAAAACGCAGTCGAAGAAGCCCGTCCGGCACAAACCAAAATCTAAGCCTAGCTCTCGACGATAGCTACTCGTGGTACTTTGTGGCCTTAATACTATTTTTTTTTGATGTCATACATCGACCTAATGCCGTGCCGGTTTGAAATCGCTCTTCACTTGTTCAACCATGTTGAGTGGATAGAATAGCAATGAAATGGTGGCCCTCTGGTACAGGCGGGACTGACAGCAGCACGGCGACAAACAATTTTATGTAAGAAAGAAAAAATCCAAGGACCTAGTTCACAAAGAATAAGCCTGCATATCGATAACGTACGATCCATATCTTAAACAAAACTACATATGCGAAGCGGCATTAGAACAACAATCGAACAACAGCGGAGGGGATGAGCTCCAGTAAATAAATAAAATATTACGTCAAATGAATCCTCGAGGAGTTTATTCAACCCTCTGCCTCTTCCCACCCCTCACTTCCTCCTCCTCTTCCTCCTCGTGATCACTCTGTCCACCGGCAGAAGATCTCGACCTGACATGACTGGTCTTACCGCCGAGCATAGTGAGCTCGCTCTCCACTCTCTGCCTCGCTGTCCGCTCTTCTTCCCACAGCCTCCTCACCTCCTCCAACTGTGACTGTAGATCGCCCATTGCCTGATCCATGAGCAACTTTTCCAAGGTCCACTTCTCGATGTTACGGGCTTCGTTCTCTTTGAGATGATGAATGTACTGAACTGCCCGGGAGAGGATAGCGCCTTTGGCCTTTTCGCCAGAGCCGTTCGGCACAATTCGGCCCAGCTCGTTTATGCCTTCATTGATATTACCACGGCGGCGACGTTCAACTTCTTTCTGTAAGACAAAGCAAATCAATACAGGCAGAGGAGTGGCGGGATGTTTGACACTAACGTGGTTATCTTTCCTCTGGCGGGTCCACTCCTCGCTCCCCATCGTGGCACTCCTCCCTCCTCTTTTCCCAGTAGTAGTAGTTGGTGGGCTCGATTTGATTTCCTTACTTTCATCCCCCTCATCTCCATCACTGCCATCGTCCATTTCATGTCTCATCGGCTGCGTTCTAGGAGCTGGGATAGGTTGGGACTGCGAAGCGAGCGCGGAGAGGTCCCCAAGATTGGGGGGACCGCGCGGATGGGAAGAGGGGCCGGGATCACTATGCGGGAAAGAGTTGGACTGTCCTTGCGTCTGGGCTAGGGAGAGTTGGTGCGCGAGTTGAGGAAGTTGGTGCGCGGATGTGAAGTTTGCTTGAGAGAGATTAGACAAAGTTTGGGCAGCATCGGAGTCTTTGCCGTCACCATGTGCGGTGAGCTGGGGAGAAAATGGCATTTAAGTCAGAAGTTTTGTTTTGGGTATGCGGCATAACACAATTTAAGCACGGTAAAATTTGAAGGGTGTGATAATCACGTGTAGGCAACACGGGATCATCTCGAAGAACGATTCGGCCAACTAATTGGCGCTAGAAGCAGGTATTGACTATCACATACCTTCCCCAAAAATTCAGGAATGTTTCTGAGGAGCGAGATGATCTGGTTGTTCGATAGTTGCATGGAAACATCTCCAGCGGCTGCATTGGTGGTGCCTACATTAGAAGAAGGGTTTTGCCCATTGGTTGAAGAATGAGAGAGCGAATGGTCATGATTCGCTTGATTCGCAGACATTGGGATGATGATATGATATTGTGCTCAAATTTCAAATGCTTTTTGGCCTCAAAATCAGCGACGCCGGGGACAAAACTTTCCCAGAAAGCTCACAGATGGTGAGGATGATGGCGACGGATGATTCTCGTCGTTGGTGGATACGTTGTGCTCACCGTCGAGGGCACGGGCGGGTCGTTATCACGTTTGTCGTCAGGTGAGATCACGCAGCAAGGAGCGGACACGTGTATCGCACGGTTCGTTTCTTTCCCCCACGCCACCACTCACCGCGCCACCATCACTGCCGCCTGCGAGCTCGCACCAGTGGTTGCTTTGCGCACGTCATTCTGCTTCTTGTGGGTTCGTTGTCCAGGTACCTGACCTCACTAACAGTGTCCGATCAAGGATGTCCGCTGCTTTGTTTCTGTTTGAGAATTGTTTGCCTTCTCCAGCTCAATTTTCGCAGGGTATGCGGGACTTCCTCTAATATCTTCAAGGAGCTACTTTGGAAAACATCCGATTGGACTCTCAGTCACTCTCTCCAGCGTCTGAATAAAAAAGGCCCGCCAAGTCCAAGTGGGGGCACAAACACTCCGTCTGCGACATTCGGACCACCAGGTTTATGCGAACCCGCGGCACAACGTAGTTCCTGTGATCGTCTATGCCCATAGCACCACAAAGGTCGAGCGAAGGTGCTTTTGCACTGAGTCCGACATATGCAACGTTGTCAGCGATATTATGCAACTTGTTGGGCGTCCAAATTTGGATTGCCGAACACCGGTTGGCCAAGTCAGTCATATGGACATTTCTATAGGATACAACAACAATCGGAAAGGTCTTCCGTGACTTGTCCATGCCCTGATAATTATTGTTGATGTCGATGTCAGCCAGCCACTGAATCGCTTGCACGACAATAAGCGCACTTCTTGGATCTTTTCCGTCCTCACGCCCGCGGTCGCATTTATCGATCGCACCACAGGGCTGTATCTTACGTCATCGTTGGTCGGTTTGCTATGCCCATATGTCTTTCAAACGCTGCACCGCTGCAAGTAGGACGTTTCTCTGCTGCCGGAAGTTAGGAAAACATCATGGTATGAGAGCTGCCTTGGTACAGTAACTCTTGTCCCGGGCCCCTCTGCTATCTTCGCTATACTTTTCAACGCTGCCTATTGCTATACTATGTAAGAGGCTCGTGCAACCTCTTGGTTGTGGTACAGGAAGCCATATTCGCACGTGCCTTTCATTGCTCCACCACATCGGGATTCATCGATATTCATCAGTGACATGTCGACCCCTCGTTGAAATGTTATCTTTGAGGACTTCACTATGTTCCCGGGAGCATTCAATCATACTAAAGATTGTCGGGCCGATGCGCAGCCGGCTAAACACCTAAATTGCCATTCAAGATGCATCAATTACATGGTGGAGCGATCGACCTACCGGGTTGGACAGACAAAGTGCAAATCATCTTATAACGAACCCATGATGCATGCTATTCTGTGTCGATCTGCTCCTGTTCCAGTTTTACTCACGGGTTTCATGGTTCAGATGGTTCAGGTTCGCATCTTACACGCGAATTTGATCTTTGTCATGTTATGTACCACCACGTTGTGTAGTTTCATTCAATCGACACCTGCCGAGCCCTTTTATAGCTTTGGATCATCTTCGCGTGACGTGCTTCTCAATATCCATCATTTCCCGTTAAACTTTTGATGTGGCATGGTTATAAGGAGTAACAAATGTAGTGTCGCTTACCCCTTGGGCCCTTGGAAAGTTATATTTATTCTAATTTATCCCTGCTTATGCTAGCCTCGGGAACATCGGATGTCAGTACGGCGATGCTGATTGTTTCCATCAAAAAATAGAACAGGCAGGAGCCACACTATAAGCGCCAGCTACCGAATGCTGTGTTCGGTTTTGATAGAGTCCGTCAGTACATCTGCGGCTAAGAACAACAAGATCCCTTTCAAATTCGAGACTTGAAACACTGATGAACACTCGGTTCTTCTATCTTATCCGTCATCATCAAGTCTAACTTGTTCTTATCCTCTTGTTTATTCCTATAGCCAACCGCCTTCTCTACGACCATGGCTCGCGCACATGTTGCAGAGCAAGACCCCCTAACATTAGCAGCTGCACCCCCCAAAGATGAAACACCAGCCCAGAGAATTATACGCGAGAAGGCGGAGCTGGAAGCGCGCAGAATCAGTGATGAGATTGACGAACAGATTAAAAGGGAAAAGCAAGCCACGAAGCGGAGGAAGCGGCCAGTCAAGGTGTTATTGTTAGGTCAGAGTGAGAGTGGTACGTCGAGCTAAGCAATCTGTGTGCTACAACAAAATTGATATGCTAACCAACTGGCTCTTAGGAAAGAGCGGTCAGTAACAACCCGAATTCATATTAAATTCTCAAATTTAAATCGATTACGACCATCTTGCAGCTACGCTCAAAAGTGAGTTGAGACATGTTATTTCAACATGTTGCAGATCTCATCGGTATCCTGCCAGACTTCCAGCTCACATACGCCCGCCGGAAATGGACTGCGGAGCGCACTTCATGGCGGACTGTAATTCAATTAAATCTCGTCCGCAATGTGAACACTGTACTCGATATATTAGCACGAGAAGTAGCGGATCCGATATCGAGAAATGGTATCGACGACGACGATTTGGAGCCAACAGAATCCCATTTTTCAAGAACTCTGTCGAACAACTTCCCAGTCCAATTAGCGGAGAAGTACGATCGTTTAAACCTGCGCCTGAGCCCACTCCGGAAGCTTCAGAGGGATCTAGAGGCTTGTCTCGGAGCAGCATCTTCGGAGGAAACCTCCGTTGGAGCCAACGGAGCCTATGATCCGACTTTAGGTCTTACCGCCCTGGCTGAACGTAGGGCACGAAATACCCAAGAGTTTTGCATTAACTCGAGGAACGGATGGAAATCAGCTCTGAATAGAGTCCTGCCGCCTGTAAACACAATGGACTATGGCTCGAAAGCTTATGGGCTGGCCAACAACCCCACAGGGGACTCCACCGCGGAGCTTATCGCATCTTGTCGCGGGGACATGATAGCGTTATGGTCGGATCCTATAGTCCAGGATATACTGAGCAAGGCTCCTTCGAGGATTCAAGAATCTCCTGGTTTGTGAGTTATCCTTCCTGCTTTATCCTAGGAGGAAAATTTACGATGTCGGTCGCACCCACAGTTTCTTGAACGACGCCAACCGAATTGCTACCTCTGACTATCAGCCTACCGATGGTGATGTTATACGAGCTCGTCTTCGAACTCTTGGTGTGCAGGAGCATAGGTTCGTATTTGAACAGGGTCGAACAGCAGGCCGAGAATGGGTGATGTACGACGTAGGCGGTACCCGATCTTCGGTAAGCATCATTCCATTTGTATCAAGTTGCCCATCCTAACGATTGAACTTTCCCCAGCGAGCCACCTGGTTCTCATACTTTGATGACATGGATGCCATCATCTTCCTCGCTCCCATCTCATGTTTCGACGAAACCCTCAGAGAGGACAAGAAAGTCAACCGTTTGGAGGATAGCTATTTACTCTGGCGCACTGTCTGCTCATCGCAACTACTTGCGAAGACACAGATCATCTTGTTCCTGAACAAATGTGATCTACTGCAGGAGAAGCTGAAGAGGGGTATCTTGGTGAAAAATCATATTCGCAGTTACGGCAATGGCAGCAACGATGCGGTTTCTGTGACTAAATGTGAATAATGGTTTGCTTTAGGTCGGATATTGAATGGTTACTGACAATGCCTTGTAGATTTCCAACAACATTTTAAAGATATTTCGAAACAGCATTCTCCACAACCACGGCCGTTTTTTGTTCACTTGACTTCTATCATTGTGCGTAGTGCAATATATTTCGGAATAGCTAGCTGACAATTATCAATCTTTCTAGGACACAAAGGCAACTGCTGCTACCTTGTCAGTTGGTAAGTCCCCGAGATAGCCATTTCTGTGTGCTTCCCGCCTAATATCTTGGCTTGCAGTTGAAGAAGGCATAGTGCGAGATAACCTGACGCGTGCTGATCTGCTATAGTCCAATTGCTGTTTTCCTCTTTGGTTTCCTCTTCCCTCGTCTAGACGCGGGTTTGCTCACCGCTATATTGGTCGTGCGATGAGTACGTTTGCTGTGATATATGTATTGGCTTTACAAGTGCTGTCGCTGTTGATACAATTTGCAGTATGTATGTAGTTCCCCCGAGCTGCGTCTAGTTTCACAACTATCGAGGCGTTGAGAATCCTTCCAACCTATGCATGGCTTGGGGATGAGGGCTGAATGGAAGCGGCAGCCTCTACCAACTTGTGGAATGTACGGTACAAAAGCTTAGTTGCCGCAGCCGGCGAAGGTCCTACCCCAGAGTGGGCTTTCTCGGTGTTTTGATTCTCACTGCCATTGACAAGAGCATATTGTGGCGGACTTGAGGGATGTGCAGCTTTTTCCGCAATAATATATGGCGGATTAATATACCGCTGCCGTGCCAACAGAGTCGATTTATTTTATAAACTGAACATGTCGGCAGATTTGACAATGGGTATAAACCTGCAGTAGTTCTGTCAGATGCTCCAGTCGAAGGGGCACTGACGATGTTTGCAGATTTGGGAATAAACAATTGACCCTGGTCTTTATCGACGGGCTTGAAGCTGTCATTCCCAGTGCGGACACGTCACTGTAAGATGGCCAACGTGAGTTGGGACTGTGCCAGAAGCAGGTCGCAAAGAGTCCATACTCCGCAGAGTGTCCTTGTAAAGGCAAATGTTGCGTGAGAGCGGGATACGAGAACAGGTTTGACTCTGATCGGGAAGGCTGAGGCATAGCTTACAACTTGGAAACTATTTCCTGTTATGATAATTTAGTAAACAGTTTGATTTCAAGGAACACTATACTATAACAAAAGCTTACGTTGCCTACATTAGCCCAAGGCCAGCTTTCAATTCTCTCTCCAAATCACCATCCACCCCCATGGCCAGCGTTTCCACACTATCATTTGGCTTCACAAATTTCGCTTCCTCGACACACCTTTGGCATCTACATTCCCCAAAGCCCCACTCTAACAAACCTTTCCTTCGTTCATTCACACTTGCTTCGGGATTGACATATGTGATCAACAGTTCCTCACCCGCAAGTATACTACTACTGGCGATAACCGTAATTCGACTGAGAGCGGTACGCCGGTCGATGTGGCGAATGGAGGTGTTAGGTGTACATGAGTGGTTCAGGTACGAGTGCAGAGTATAGAGACCACCATGAGTTTCCAGGTCTGCGGGCAGGTATACAGTCGGACGGAAGATGTAAGAAAAGTTCAAAGAAAAACGTACTGAGGCTCATACGTCCCAAGCCATGAAGGAAAGCATCGTATTCGAAGAGATATTTCTCAATCTCTGGGTCGAGCGGCTTTTTCATTATTCGCGCCAACTTCTTCTGATCGGCGACTGATTTCGGCTCACGGAATGCTTGGAAATAGAGTTGGTAACATTTGTTCCATGTGACTTGATCGGGTTCTCGTCTGTGCATCAGAGTTACTACATATGTGGCAAAGCAGAATGTAGTACATACCCAGTATCCACGAACCGTTCCTGCATCCCCAACATCGCCAAGCCTTTCACAACCTCCCAATCCGATTGCAGGTCACCGTCCCGTCCCTGTTGTTGATCCAATAAAATGCGACTGGTGCATTGCGCTAGCGCATGTACCGCCTGCCACTCGTTCTTCCTCGCAAATACCAGTAGAGGCACCGATGCTGGATTTTGAGCTGGGCAGAGCAGGGGATGAGTGAAACGAGATCTTTTCAAGCAGAGTCGATTACAGTAGCGAAAAGAACAAGGGGTAGCGGAGGTCGAAGAAGCGCAAGGGGTTACAAGAGAGGAATCAGGAGCAAGTCGACTCGTGCATTGGCCACAATGCTGGGAAGACATCTGCAGATCGTATATTTCCCTGTAAAACACAGTCGTCCAGTGTTGACATCGATAGATCGATTCACCTACCACTCCGGCGCGATAATAAACGGGTCCTCTTTCCAAATGATCTCGCGTTCCCCGATGTCTTCTTTAGCGATCAAGCCTTTTCCTTTCGCTTTGTCAAAATATCGTACTTCGATCTTCTTAGAAAATTGACCAATATCGAGTTTGTCGTTCATTTTCGATGATGGCCATATTTTTTTGGCACTTGCTCCGCCGCTGGGAGCCAAAGTGAGGCCTTCGCTCTGGAGAACTGTTTGTTCGTCAATTTTATATACCCATGGGCGGCTTATACTAGGTACCTTTTCGGACTCTCTTCTCGCTGACAGTCCATGATGGATTCGCACTAAGTAGCAAAGCTTGGGTCTTTGCAATACCTAATGTTGGATTTTCCTCCCTCAACGATCTCAGAGCGAGTTTTAGTTCATCGCTCGAGGGAACCACATTGCTGTTTAGAATACCATACTCGATATTATTGATCAAATCAGCATCAAAACACGGTGGCACTTACCCAGACATGGCGGCTCGTGGAAGAAAGGAATCAGTTCACGAACTTCTCAATTCGGTATACACACCGCAGCTATTCCTCATTTCTTCGTTCTCCGCTGACCACGACATTGGCTAATCAAGCTGGGACTCAGCATCCTAGAATTTCGACGTAATGGCGATCAAACTGGGCTCAATCACGATTGCGGATGTGGAACCCCCTTCGTCGTCTGCACCACCCATTCCAGGTAGGTTTCGCGTTCTAACTGCGTGTATGACGAACGAAACTGAAAGCAAGGGGGAGAACAGAGGAAGAAGAGTATTATTCTAGCTGGAGTCTTTTTCTCGTTTGCTTGCTGCTGATACTCTCGCTTTGGACGTCATATTACCTGCAAATAAAACGAATACGAGCGGTCAACGAGACCATAGTGTCCATATTCGCGGGCATGGTTGTGGGCTTGATTGTCAGACTGGCGCCAGGTACCATGATCAGAGAGATGCTGGTGAGTTAGTCTTTTATGTCGTGTGTGTTATGTTGGAGTTCGTGGAGGACCTATGTTTGCAGAGTTGTCAGCAGGATACCAGAACTTCGTGGCAGGGTGCGGGCTAGATTGACCGAATTTCATCCTAGACATTCAAACATACCTTGTTCTTCAACCTCTTACTGCCTCCAATAATCCTCAACTCCGGATACGAACTGAAGGAGGTACGTCCTGTGTTGCATTGTTCTCAGCATTGTACCGATGTTATGTCCAGGCAAATTTCTTCCGAAACTTTGGCTCCATTCTGATATTCGCGTTTTTCGGCACATTCATATCCGCTGTTGGAGTAGGGTACAGTACCCTTTCAACTTTTGCTATGACCAGGCTCGCTGATCACATATAGAACAGTGTGCTAGTGTACATTTACTCGTTCCTTGGCTTGGAGTCTTTAGATATCACACTGCTCGAATGCCTCATTTTTGGGTCGACACTGTCCGCGACTGACCCGGTTACTATTCTTGCCATCTTTCAACAATACAAGGTCGACCCGAAACTGTACAGCGTCATTTTCGGCGAGAGTCTGCTGAACGATGCTGTCAGTATCGTTATGTATGAGTGAGTGCCTTAAGCGACTAGATGGATCCCGCTGCATATCTGACCGTTTCCTCGTAGAACATTAACTCAATTTCACGGCACTGAAATATATTTATCCTCAATCTTCCACGGCATTGGCATCTTCCTGCTCTCCTTGAGTGTATCATTGGCCCTGGGCGTCGGTTTCGGCCTCGCGACGTCCCTCGTGCTCAAACACTCATCTCTGAGCCTTTATCCCTCCATCGAAACTTGTCTTGTCGCTCTCGCGGCTTACATTTGCTACTTCTTTTCCAACGGCCTCGAAATGTCAGGCATCGTATCTCTCCTGTTCTGCGGAATCACACTCAAGCATTACGCATACCACACTATGTCCCGGCGGACGCAACGCGCTACGAAATACATATTCTCAACACTCGCACAACTGTCTGAGAATTTCATTTTTGTATACCTCGGGCTGTCGTTATTCACGAGCCCGCCGACGAGCGAACGCGTGACGAACTACGTCAAGCCACTATTTATCACCATTTCGACCGTCGCGGTCATATTCACGCGGTACGCAAGTGTCTTCCCGCTGTCAGAGGGGATCAACTTCTTCCACCGACATGCGAGGGGGCAGAGGACAGAGGAGCTCCCACATTCGTATCAGATGATGTTGTTCTGGGCTGGTTTAAGAGGGGCGGTAGGGGTTGCACTGGCCGCTGGATTCACGGGTAACAATGCACAAACGTTAAGGACTACAGTCCTTGTCGTCGTGGTGCTCACGGTAGTCATATTTGGCGGTACAACAGCACGAATGTTGGAAGTGCTAGGCATTCGCACTGGCGTGGAAGATGATGCTGAGAGTAGCGACGATGAGGATAGCCCTGCTAATCGCGGCGGCTGGAATGCCAATCGGAATAGTGGGGGCAGATGGGGCCGGTATATGGATGATGAGTCTGGACCTGGTTTCACTAACCCTACGTCCTACAGGGCATACGTACGTGGTGTCGGGCGAATTGGAACGCATTACGTCCCGAACAACTATAACCACCAAGCACAGACCCCTTCGTCACCGCTTAACAACAATACAATTTTCTCTGCTGCATCATCGGATTCAATTGAGTCGGATAATGGCGAGGTTCTACCTATGGCCACTACGTCTGGAACAGGAGGGGACACTGCGACCCCACCACGCACAGATGTCAGTGCACTAGGGGGCACTGCAGTCGTAGGAGATGATGGAAAGTGGTTCCAGACCCTTGACGAACGGTATTTACTTCCAATATTCTCCAACGCCACTGCCAGTCGGACATTCCACGCTCGTCGGGCACGCAGAACAGCGAGTGGAGCTAATGTCAGCGCGAATGTGAGCGCAACGGGAACACCTGTGGATAGCGAGGATGAAGGGGATACGGAAGTTGAATTAGGTAGTGGAGGGGCAGGGAACGGAAACAGGAGTAGGGAATTACAACCACCACCACTCCCACCTGCTGCTCAGGTTGATGAGAGTAGAATTGAGCGGGGGTTGGGTTCGCCGATGTTGAGGACTTATAGTTCGGATGGCCAAAATCGGCCATTGTCATAGATTGGGTTGCATTCATTGTAGATCGGTTAGCGTAGTCTGGATAGCATATAGTTGGGGATGATGCTAGCTCGATGGGATGAGTCCAAGTCAGACGCCAAAGAGCGCCAAAGCTAGACAACGCATTCCGTGCCGAGGGGTGGCATTGGCACCCTCCTTTGGGAAAGTAACTTCAAGTGGCACTGGAAATTTGAAAAGTCAACGAAAATAACTCCCTCAATTTTGAATATTTGGAAAATCTGTTTAGCACATCTGTTCGCCTCAATATCATCAATAATCCACAATATAGTCGGATCAAGACGGTCGTGGTGGACCAATTTGTTTCCGATCGGATTGTTCGGACGATGCATCTGTGGCTATCCCGACAGTTTTTCTGGCTGATTTATTTATTCCTCTTTGTCAAGCACAGCAAGTCCTCTCACAATCTACTAATTGTTAGATTTTCAATACATACAGATACACGCAACCTCGTCTCTCGTTTACTACATTACCTATTTAGGATATTTCGAACTCCGCTCTACCGAATACGTAGCGTACTCGTTCACTATTTCCCCTCAGTCCTCCTAGATATTCGCACTGAGGGTAAGCTCATATACATAGATCTACATACTGATATTTACTCACACATTCCTTAGTATTGGTCTTTAGCCTCGGACGGTTGCTAATCTAACACTAATATCTTCTGAACATGGGATGACCTCATTAAGGAGTTCACAAATGTAGCGAGGGAGGTGACAAGGAAGAGGCAGAGAAGTTCATCCCTATTAAGGTTGTTCCTGCGCATTTGAAGCTGCAGGGGCAGACTAGGTATGAGTACTCAGGGGTCCTGCCAATCCGGCCGCAAATCTATTGAGAGATTGGAGGAAACAACATGAGCAGCTTGCTGTTATGACTGGGCCTACTAAAAGGCTTGGGGGAGTTGGAATGGAGGTTGGGGGGATGTATATGGAGGAAGAGGTTAAGGAGGCTTGAGGATCAACATTCTCGATGTTTCTGTGGGTGTGTACACCCATTCTTTTTGGTTTTTTGTCTGTTTTATTTGTGGTGCTTATTATGGTTGTTGTAGAGGGGATGGAGATATGGGTGGCTGCTGAGAATGCGTACAATGAATGAGTGGCGAGAGTAGAGAACCAGACTATTGCGCAGTTACGTGATAGACTCGGCACGGCTAGGAACGCGAACAAGATGTTCAGAGTGTTCTTTAAGTTAAACGCGTTGTTCATATGACCGAAGGTGAGAATCTTTTATCTCAAATTTCAAGCCATGCTGATTTCTGGCCTTTTTAGATTCATAGGGCTACTCAAGAATACCAGACGCAGCTCATCGATTCTGTCAAGGAGGATATCAAACGGCTACACGACAAGGTGAGCTCCCAGTTGTGAATGATTCCCTGCGTGATTTCTAACATATCATATCCCATTTATTGTACATCAATGAGATGGAGGCAATGAGTTACTCCAAGTCAGCCAAAGAATGTTGCGACTTCATCCACCAATGTATTATCTCATTTGCGCTTCGAATTTATCCAATAACAAAATCAAAACGAGTACTGAAATAACACACTAGTATGTAGCAAATTCAACTGGACACCACCGACCACGTCAAGGGTTTCCTAAGTTCCACCGCAGCTTGGAGCTTTTCCAGAGCATCCGCATCCTCCTTTTGCTCCCTCCCTTCATCATAGATTTTGAAAATCCAATTGTCATCCAGCCGGATGTACGGCTGGCAGCACCGCTCTCCTACATAATCTGTCCTGTGCACAACAAGTTTCTCCAGCACTGCCAGTTCAGTCTGAAATCGCTCCCAGACCTCGGACCAATAATAATCATCCGTCGAATCCATTCCATTGTCCTCCAGTTCAAGTCTGCGAAGCGTCGCCCCGTGCTTGATGACAAAGTCGTCGATGGTATGGAACATGCTGAATACGATGCCTCGCAGCTTTAGAGATGTCAATCGCGGGAAGTAGCAAGCGTCGAAGTTGAAGTTATCGATGTATTCATCGCCGCCAAAACTGAGTGATGTGAGCGAGGAAAGAGCGGGCACGAGGAATCGTTCCGGGGCAGTGGAGGGCCAGAATTCGTGAAACCAACCAAGCCACACTGATAGGCATCCCGGCTTAATATTCGAGACTGTCAAGAAAGACAGGCTGTGTAGTGAAGAGATGACAGATTGGAATGCGGGAGTTTCGTAGGTACCATCATTTACGCAGATGAGGTGTGCCAAAGATAGGTCCTTGATCGTCAACGGGCAAGGTTCACTTGTCAAACTGGCAAGCACGGATTTCTGAACCCACAAGTGGGTTGAGGGCCGCGAACTCGTCTCTTCCATGAATTTTGGGTAAAACGAGAAGTGGACTGTGTTGAGACGCGTAAATTTGTGAAGGCGAAATAACGGAGCTTGCGGCAGTTTCAAAGTTTTACTATCTATGTGTAAATGGGATCAATGCCCAATATCAAACTGAACAAGTGTATAATTGACCTACCTCGTTCTGATCTCAACTGTTCTAATCGTTGGTATTCGCGCAAGTCCTTCTTTTTCATAGCATGCATCAACCTAGTACCGTATTCGTCCTTCTTCGTAAACTTGTACACCTCCATGTACTTGGACTTCATTTTCGCGTCCAATTTATCACCCTCATGCAGAAAAACAACTTTTTCTACAAAATGGCGCAGCTCGTCTGATTCATGAACGTTCTTTAATCGCTGCACGCTCTGTGTGCTAGCTGTGACGTGTAGGACGCGGAATACTCGGGGAGTCGCGAGCGTTTTGAAAGTCCTGCTCACTATACGGAGTGTGCGTAGATCTGCGATCGAAGTGGAGGGAACGTAGTCTATCACCTCATTAATCAGCTCCAGAGGTAGAGTAACCATTGACATAGTGGGAGGTAGCAGGTGCCAACCGCCCAAAATGTAATAGCACTGGCTTTACGTAATACGCACACAATAATTAATAGTGCTGTGATAACGATTAGTTATATATACATTTGGCTTGAGATAATATTAATTTAATCACAGCGCGACGACTACTGAACCGTGAGAATCTTTTGGCTGCCACGTGGCATGCGATTTCGGGCAGAGTACTAGTCAACTCGGAGTCAACCGTGACATTTTGTTTCTCTATGCATTGGTGAAATTCCCAAATCTTTGCGACTTGTTGCAATGTACATATACTCACCAATTATCGAAGAACAGGTTGTCCCTTTGATGCAGACTGAGAGGGGAAGAAAACTACTAAGCCAGGATTGAATACGATATTGAAGCTTTAGTAATAGTGACGGTACTAACGGTACACGAGCTGGTCAGTTCTTACGATATCTTATTGTTTGCTCTATCATTTAAATCATGCTTTAAAGTCATTCTTATCATGTTACCCTTGAGCCACAACCATCCCGCATCGATTGCCCATCGAGTAGAATCAATGATGCACACACGAGCGGATCTCCTCAGTCAGGTTGCAGCGTTGGACACAGCCATTTCATGCGCCGAGCTCGAATACAAGCAGGCTATCAACATGCTTGCACCTGTTTCGTCGGTGCCAAACGAACTTCTTTCGATGATTTTTCAGGCTGGATACGAATCGTCAAGTTTCCCCTTTGAGATAATCGTATCTCAAGTAACAAGACTTTGGCGACGTGTTGCAGTGAACACACCGCAGCTTTGGACAAGGATATATGTTGGCAGGGTGCATGCTGGGTACTTCATGGCCGAGACATATCTATCCAGGTCCGGGGCTTTACCCCTTGACCTGCACATCGATATGTACAGTGGACACACAAACATGGCGGAAATCATCCTCGCTTGTAAAATATTTCACTCTGATGCCAGTCGTTGGCGTCGACTGAAGGTTCACTTAGTGTGGTGGCAGGGACTTGTCAGACTACTTGAGTCGCTTGCATCCGCCAATGTTCCCTCTCTGCAGAGCTTGCAGATATATTTCGATTATGACGTTTCAGACGATACAGATGTCATCGCACACAGCATCTTTACAGGAGGGGCTCCTTCTCTTGCATCTCTGAAACTTCATGGCTTTGGATTAGATTGTTGTCTACCACCTCTCACCATGTTGAACACCCTGGAAATCCACCATCCTCTCCGTGGGGATAGAATCAGCCTGGCTTGTCTGGCTTCAATGCTGGATGGTCTTCCCCTTTTGACCCACTTGGTCATCAATGGTGATTTCATTCACGGCTGGACTCCTGATACACAAATCAACTTGCCATCCCTCCGTTCGTTTCACCTTAACACATACAATGAAATCGACCAAATACCAGGTCTGCTGAATGCTATTGCTGCGCCGCTGCTACACACATTGCTGCTGGAGTCAGTTATATGCGACGAAATTGATGCCTTCGCAGAGAGTTGGTGCCCTACGCTGCAGACGCCGAAATACCCATCCCTACGATCTCTTGCACTCTTCACAACTTCAAGCCATCCAATTCAAGCGGATGCATGGCCGAACATCTTCCGTGTGTTTCCCTCGATCACGCATTTCTCTCTGTCGCACTGGGAATGGGAATTATTTTCAAAGAGTCTTTTAGAGCCGGAAGAGCCCGCAGACATTCCTATATGGCCTGGACTGGATACTGTTATTCTCGTAACAGCACATGATGCAGGCGCATTCCCACCTCTTCTGCGCGAGACTATACCGTTGCTCATTGCTTCCGGTTATCCCATACGAAAGCTCCAGCTATCGCAAAACATGATAACTGCCATGGCTGATGATCTCACTCATTTGGGAACTCAAGTCGAGGTGACAGCAGATACACTACACGACAAACCTCCATTTGTCTGCTGGGATGCCGATGATGATTGAATCCACTTTATGGGTTTTGTAGTCCGATAAATTCAATGTCCCGCATTTATCAATTGGGGTTACAGCCATTTCCGCCTTATTTTTTAAAAAAGTACACGGCGAGTAAAATTGGAGACTATCGAAACCTTCGAGACTGAGGTGTGGGGCAAGTTGAGGGCCTCTCGACAGGTGAACAGTTTGCCTAATGACGAAGCGAGAGTCACATATTACGGGCGCATATGTTATGTGCCATTCTCCAAGTCGTAATCCGAGGGCGAGTAGAACCGAACATTCAATCTCATATGATGCCCTCAACGATGCCTATATAAAGAAGTTCTGCTGTCGATTGATCGATGGTATGCTTGACATGTATACACATTGGCAACTAGAAAAATCCAGAGTCGCCGCTACCACTTCATGCTACCATTCCATTGTATTTCCTGATTTACGCCAATGACTTGCTCTTATAAAGCAGCACATATGCAGAAGAATCTTCGCCTGCAAAACCATCAATCAATCAGCTTTCAATAACCGTCCAAAAAAGACAAACAGAGCAAAAACGCATTTACCTCCACCATCAAGCGTAGCCAATTTCTCTACCGGGAAATCAGATACTCTATCATCGTCGAACTTGTACCAATCTTCATTGTCCTCTTCTACCATGGGAGGAGTTGCCACGGGAGGAGCTGGCGCGCCATCGGCTGCGGGGGGAGGAGGCTTGGCAGCGTGGAATACACTTTTCTTGACGAAGCCGATGTAATGGCCTGCGTCTGCGGCTGCTCCTTTGTGTGTTACGATTGCTGTGAATTCATCGGTCAGCGCGGGAGTCAGGAAAGTAGGGTGCATACATAGATGCGGGGGGGGGGACTAACCGACGAGCTCGTACAACCCAGTAACGCTACACCCAACATCACCTTTCAGCTCAGGCGAAATAAGCGTTTCGAGCTCTTTTAACTCTTTCTCCCTATACACGCTCTCATCTTCCAACTCCCCTCCCGCGTTTTCTTTCTCTTTGCCTTTGCCTTCTTCTGTTCCTGGTGTGGAAGTCGCTGTCGTTACCTCTGCTATAACGACATTGGATGCAGTTCCAGTTCCAGTACCAACACCGACAACGGCCACATCAACAGCAGCAGAAGACGAAGAGGAAGCGGCAGCGGCAGCGGCGGCGACATTCTTAGTCCGCTTCCTAACCTTTTTCCTCTCCGCACGCTCCTTCTCCAACTCCTTCAATCGCCTACTAACAGGCAACATCTTCTCCTTCAGCTCGTCCGTCACCAGGTCGAGCGCATCGAACTCGGTCGGGAATTTTACTTTGCGCTGTAATAAGAATCGTCAGCCATAATTCACGACGGGACATGACTCGCGGTAAGTGAAAGGGGAGGGCGAAAACACACACCATAATCTTAGCTTTCTTCCTAATATCACTCCTCCACATAAACCGCATCATATGCACGGTCAAATAACTCGGTAATCTCGCCAAACGGGATTTCTCGCTGTATATCGCGTCTCGGCCGAGAGTGGGGGACTGTTTTTCTATTTTTTGGTCTAGGGCCTGTGTGGAGGTGGTCAATATTTAGGGTTTATTTATATATGGAAGGGACGAGGGGGGGGACTGACACCCATGATCCCGGTATGCATATAATTAGTCGTGGAAGAGATGTTACATTCGATCTTGAGTACGTTTTGTGTGGATATGGTAGCGGGTTCGTCGGGTGCTTCGTCACATTTGAGCCTTATATAAGGTTAGCTGGCGTGTTTTCGTATGGGGAAGGTAGGGGAGTACGCAACTCGCGACGCATCTGGCCCGTCATATACGCTTCTACGAATTTCTTGCTGGTCGTTTGGGATCCTGATTCTAAGGGTATATCTTTAAGCGCTTCCGTTATCTTCCCCCAACATTCTTCCGCATCTACAAAAACCAAAAACTCATCAGTTCCCATCCAAAGAACGAAAATCCCCCCCAACATACCCTGCTGCGCATACCCCGCCATCATCCCCCCTTTACTCCTATCCACCTCACCGAATTGAGGGACCACGCTCCTCAGGACCTGCAAGAACCCAACGGGCATGACGGCGTCTGTGGTGCGGGACATGGATGCGTATAGGGCTGAGAGGGCTTTAGGGAGTGGGGTTGGGGAGGCGTTTGTTGCGTGCGGGGCGGAGAGGGCTGTTTGGAGCTCGGGGATTGCGCGGAGGGATTGGAGGGTTGCGTTCATGTAGCATGTATTGCCGAGGCTGGGTTGGGTGTTGGGTTGGGTGAGTGAGAATGGGAGGGGGATGGGGAAAGGGACGTACTTTTTGAGTCCGACTGGTTTTGCGAGCTATGGATGGATGCCATATTGTCAGCAAGACAGGCTTTTATGCAAATAAAATATACGTACCGCCTCTGCAAGCTCAGAGTCGTCCATATCTGCCCCCACGACCGTTAGTCAGCGGGCGGCAAAAGATAAGATGGAACGCACCTTCGAGGAAGACGATTGGTTTTTCAGGTGGTTTGGGGAGATCACCTGCTGCTCCGATTACCATGAAAGTTTGGCCCTGTACGAGTCGATTGAGAATGTATTTAATGGCGGGTATATAGAACTGACCTCCTTTGGTGCTACTTTCTTCCAAACTGTATCATCCTACCACGCGCATCAGTATTTTTGCAAGGGCAGGGATGGAGGACAGACAGACCTTCAAGACGCCGCCCTTGATCATGACCTTCATTCTATCGGGGGGAACACCGGTGACCTGGTAGATGGCATCTTTGAAAGCAGAAGGGGGCTGATCTGGATCGAGAGAGACGTCGAGAGTTTTGCCAGCGTGTTTGATGTGGACAGCGAGTGGTGCCATCGTGCGGTTGATTGAGTTGAACGAGGAGTGACGCGTCGGATATAGATCTTGGGGCATGGGAATATGTTACTGCATTGGATGGGTTGTCCCTCGGTGATGTCACGCCCCCTCCACGTCAAAAGCGCAGAGACACACACACGACCACTTCAACATCGACCCCAATGACTATCTAGTAAGCTACTCCCTCCCCCGTCCTATCAACCATACTCACCCCCCGCTTCAGCTACTCCCTAACGTTCATGCTCTTAGCAGCAGAGGTACTTACCCCAGCTCGCTCTCCAACCGTGTCCTTATATTTTATTCCAGATGGGCACCTTCTGCGCCCTCGTAGCTCCCCTCCCCTACGCTGTCCGCAAACGCCTCTTCCGTTTCTTATCCGAAAGCCCTATCGTCGCTAAAATAGCGTATGGGCTCAAGATATCTTTCATGTCAGTCTCTTATTCCTTTTTATAATCGTCTCTTGTGAAGCTCCGCGTGGGCGTATATCACTCCCCAACGTTGGGTGGGGTGTGACTGCGCCGTGACTGCGTCGTAGAGCCCTAATATCTGCCCGATCATTTAAGTCCACGAACCTCCCTTTTACCCTTTCACCCCAATTCACATTTACACCGAAACTAACTAAACCCCCATCTCCTCCCAAAAAAAACAGATTCGTAGGAATCCTCTTCGCAGACGCCCTCCAACGTATGTTCCGCGTAACAGCAGAAGCAGACCTCGGTAAAGGTCGCGGACAGGGTATGCAAGATGTACGCACGGAGACTAATTTCGCTGCTAGGAAATTCTAGTACGTCCCCCCCCTCCTACTCTTTCATCACTAACCCAAACCCAAACCCAGCGCACAAAGAAACGTCTACTTAACAGGATTCACCCTCTTCCTCTCCCTAGTCCTCACCCGCACGTTCTACATCATCTTGGATCTTATACACACGCAGGAGGAGTATGCGAAGCTTAAGCAGGAGACTGCTGGGAAGTCTAGGAGTGCAGGTGCGGGTGCGGGTGGAGGGGCGGCGGAAGGGGATAAGAAAGTGATTGAGGAGTTGAAGAAGAGGTTGGCTGCTAGTGAGGCCAAGGAGAGAGATTTTGGTGGGTGATTTCTTTCTTTTTGTTTTTTGGGGGCGTTTTGACTGTCCTTTTCTGTATGGCTATCTACCATTCCCCGTACCCCGTATTATATATTTCCCTTTCCCCATTCCCTTTTCCTTTTCCATTTATCTCTTTATCCTTTCATAACCTTAAATTCCAAACACCTTAACTCAACCCCCCCTCCTTCAATTTCCCAGAAACCCTCAAAAAACAAGCATCACAGAATGCTGCTGAATATGATAATTTGGCTACCAAGTATAACGCCGCGACGGGGCAGAATAGCGATAAGAGGAGGGATTAGTTCGACCGAAGGTTGGTGATTGGCGAGAGGCGGGTGGGCAGCTGATGGACTTTGTGGAGCCGGCAAAGTATATATATTAATTCGAGCAATTCCGATATTGTCACTTTGTTTTTCTTGGATATAACGATATATATTCTTAACCTGGGCCGATGATCCCCATGTTTGGTTGAAACTCAAATAAATAAATATATTGTATTTGACCGGACGGAGATCAACTCCTCCCCCCGCGCTCTCTATTTCTTCATTCCCGTCCCGCGCCGATGACTTGTGGTGTTAGTTGTTACATTGGTCGTATTCAGGGCTCTTCATGGAAAGTTCATCAATTCACTCAGGGTCAATTAAGTAATTGGGTGAATAGGGATTTAGATATGCGTACCTTTATGAAACCATGTTCATAAGTCTCTTTTTCATCTGATAGATCTGCGGATATGGATACGGGGGGTGGACAGTATCGTTTGTCGCAACATGACCCGCAGTGCTTTGAGCCTTGACTCCAATTTGTCACCGACCCCTAGAAAGATGCAAACTTTTGTATAGCAATAGGACTTGCAGTTGCAAGTGGTGGAAGGGAGCTGCTGCCATAGGACAACTGGATCAGGCTGGCCTCCACTGCGGAAGGAGAGACGCGAGGAAATCGGTCAAAGTTGTCCGAATGATAGCGTCATGTGTGTGTGATGGTCGGAAATGCATGTATGATGTTCCTACAGGATGATTCTTGCTTGACTCTTGACAAGAGCGTGAGGATTTTTTTAAAAGAGGGGTAATTTTCAATGTAATAGTTCGCAAATCCATCGGTATCTTCCCTGAACGTATCCTCCAGTAGAAGACACTTCAGCTTCGGAGCTGAGATCATGTTCAATATAATGAGAATCATATTCGTGAAGATCTGGACGTGCAGCGATGAGGCATCCCATCATCATCGTAGAATCCGCTCAAAACCGTCAAAGCAGATAGACCGCCGAGCGTGCATAAATTCCGAGGAACTGAGGACCTTCGATTTGAAGATTGGGTTACTGCTCCTCACAGAGAGCGTCGGCACCTGGCCATATGGCTTTCTGACAAATGAGAGTATCAATGCTTGCGCAACGGTCACGTTGGGACATAGGATAGACACATAGGGTAGCGACCCCTTATGCGCTCTATACATCGGTTAGGCGATCAGGTAGTAAGGACGCCTGCTAAAGGTCTGCGATTATTGCGATGTGTTATGTCCATCGGTCGCCCTGAAGGATGCCCTGTTGCCTGTTAACAGCTTTTCGCCATGGCAATGACTCGTGGTATCGTCACGCAGACCGCTAAGAGACAAAGAAAGCGATGATGCAAGCGATGTACACGAATGTACATATCCCGGTACGTTGGTTGTGTTCAGAAACCTTCACGGGAAGTGCATTAGTTGGACAGCGTCAAGGGAATGTCCATCAATGACACACGTACTTTACGAATCATGTTCTTCCGGTTTCCAAACTTCATCGTCCGGTAGATCTGCGAAATAAGTATTACGAGGAATATTCTGATACTGTTTCGTATTCTCCAACGTTATCCGTGCTCTTAGCCAATCCAATTTGTCCCTGAGCCCATGCAGAATACCCTTGGAAAGCCGTAACTTCCGTATGGGATATCCAGCAATGATCCTGGCAGATACAGTGTTACAAAGAACTGCAGTGGCCGAAGGGAACAGCCGCAGCTGGCTGATTAGGGTCATTGTGCATAGATTCTGCAATGGGACGGCAGGTTCCTGAGATGTCTGCCCACTCTTTTGCGGACGAAGAGACACCAGGAAATTGGTCAAGTTGTCGAATGACAATGTTATGTGGCTGATGGATGGGAATGTACGCATGACGTTCCTCCACGTCGATTCTGGAAATTCTTGGCGAGGAGATGTGGGTAAGAGCGTGAGGGATTTTAAGGACGGGAATTTCGGCGAACCCGACGTCAAATCTTGAAGATCCGCAAATCCATCGGTATCCTCCGGGAATATTTTCTCCAGCAGCAGAGACTCGAGTTGTGGGGCTGAGATCATGTTTAATATAGTAGGAAGCATATCTGTGAAAATTAGGGTATGCAAGAAGCGTAGCGATGGCAGTTCAACGGGTATTGGAGGTATCCCATCATCTTCATAGTCTCCGCTCAAGACAAGATGCGTCAAAGCAGATAGACCACTGAGCAAATAAGAAAGCTTTCTGGGACTAGTGCGTGAATCCCGAGCAGGTTCATCGATTCTAAGATGGGTTACTGCCCCTAGAGGTGGAAGACAGGTCTGAAGTGCTACTCCTCGAAGCCGGATATACATCAAGGATGAGGCTCCTTGACTAAAAATGTCGCGGTTAATCATGTCGCGGTTAACGTCTGACGTGGATGCATCGAGTGATATATCAATGCGCCGCAGGTGAGGAGCCGCGGGCGTTGGTATAAGATCAAGGAGCGTGTTGAGTTCCTGCTGACAACAAACCAGCTGCAATCGGTACCAACGATGGATATGAGCTGCTAAAATTTGATAGATAGACGCGACATCGACCTGCTCCGTATTCGTTCTGTAGCCTAGATCGAGGTTTATGTCGAGGAGCAAAGCTCCGGATCTCGACAGATAAGCCTCGGTCATTGGCAAGTGACCAGAAGCCCGCAAGTCAACGTGTATCCCAGTCCAAAGGTGTGGATCATTTAAAGAAACGCTCCGCCAGTGCCCGCTAACATGAGACAGCACGATCTCAACGGGAAGTCGTGTCGGTCTGAGTGAGGACGAAAGGCACACTGCCTCAAAGATGGTCGACAAAACTTCACTTGGGATGGCCGAAATTGGTGATAGCATGTCGACACCAACGGACATAATGACTATGTTTGTAGCCCGTTGAACGATACCTGAATTAACTTGGGTGATTGTTATCTTTGCCTTGCAAATGTCAGTTCCCGAGTAGTGTACCTGTCACGGTATGGACCTAGTTCGTATGGTCTGTAGTGTTTATACCAGGTTTACTCACTATGCAAACAGATCAAATGAACTTGGCAAAAGGAATTGAGTCGGGGGTGGGGTCGAGAGCAACAACGATGGCTGTGACACCACACCTTCAATGTGAAATATTCCTGGTCCCGTTAGGAACCAGGTCTCCAGAGCAGATATAGGCCTCAGACTTTCGGGATCTCGACCCGAGTCTTCCCGTTCTCACGTGATGTTTTCCTGTTACCTCATGTAAGATAGGCCTCATACGGAATCATCCAATATCACGTGCCAGAGCGTTACTTCCGTGACAATGCATTGTTTAACCCAAGTACTGACCATATGAGCACATTTTAAAAATTCTGTCACCATCATCATTTGCAACCATACTTATTCCTGCACTTTGTCGACTCAGAAGTCTTTAATAATGTTTGTGGAATAAGAAGATGACTTTTTCGTCATCAGAATGTTCAGCCACCACAACCCAATTTGGCAATACCTCAGAAATCACTACAAATGTATCTACTTATTCCTCAATTCACCTTTCAGAAAACGGAAAAAAGGAAACTGCTTTGGAAATAAACAGAAACAAAATCATGGTAACCAATTTCTAATAAATGTCCCCAATCCTGTACTATTGGCTTACCAGAGATAAAATGTCACGGAAGCGTCACAGCACGTGATATCGGATGATTCCATATGAGGCCTATCTTACCTTAAAATCTTGCCAGCTTCTACATAACGTAGTTCGAAGTTACATAACATATTACCTGAGCTACCTGCACTGCGCATATCTGTCCTGCAACATGTCTTCGGAGCCTCTCCCCACTAGTCACCAAGTGCACCCCCCTTTATTAATAGAGCAAGCTACTACTATGCGCCCTGTGGATGCTGGTCATCCTCGGCTAGTTAAACCGTCCCGAACTGCAGCACCCCCGGTCCGACATGCTGTGTCAATAGAGGAAATCGAAGATGAGGACAGTGAGGTTGTTTGATGCTGATAATGTCCTGTTTGACGGAACTTGGCAGCTTGTTAGAACGACAACGACATATGATACTTACTCTCAGTCAATATCACGTACCTTGGGAGTAAAGCAACATCTCCATTTCTTTACCAACAGACCGGCAACTAGGCACGACGGGAGCTGGTTGGGCCAATACCTAGGCACTCCAGCTATCTCAAGAATAGACATTTCCACAATTATCTCTGCAGTGCTTGGGGATGTGTGTCGAATGACTTGGCTACCTGGCCAGTTGGACAAATACTGCCTCAGTGCTAGAATACTGGGGGCAGTACTCATCAGGATCACGCGGCGGAACGAGATACCGACAGAGATGAAGATCATCTGGCTCATGGGGTCGAACAATTATCTATCATCCCACCCATCAAAGACGATTAATTGGCATATGTTACAGAGAACATTACTGCTTGCTTACGAGGAACTAAGGTGGTAAGTGTATGGAATAACGACGACAAAATGTCCAAGCTGACAGAAACCTATGAACAAGGCCAGGTACACAGGTATTTGCCGTATGTGAGCAAATAATGAAAAATCATGATGCATTACTTTAATACTTATAGAGACATACAGGTCCCAGAAATGGAGCTGTTGCGTGATTACGCCGTTCGAGGGCACAAGCTGGAGGGTATGGCACTTTTTGATTTTATATTGACTACACACGAAGGGCCTCGGTGGAGACAAGATGGACTTGTTTTTGTTCCTTACCTCGCAGACTCGTACAAGCGGGATAAAGGACGACTGATACGGGTGAGCAGAGAAGAAGTGGTACCGGAGGTCTTTGGGGGTTGGCCGCCTGCATTACAGAACATTGTCAGCGACTAGCTGCAAGAGGGGTTGCCCTCAGGTCGTCACTGTCCGCTCAGACAAAGCTAATACCGTTCTAGATATTCTCTAAGGCTGGGATCTTAGAGTCGAGTTGAGTGGAAAGCGGCTAGGAGGATAGACCAGCTTAAGACTGGTGTCTCCGATCGATTCAGAGCTATCTAAATACAATCTGAGATATCATCTAAGCTAGGATAGGTAATAGGTAATCGTCCAATCGGAATGCGAGATCAATAGATAAAGCAAGTAGACAGAATGTCAGAAGGTAACTAGCCAATAGCAAAAGGGGAGCATACTGCGCAGCAATGCTGCAGAACTGCGGATGGTGTCATAGTGGAGTAGTAGAGATCCGATAGGATTCCGAATAGATAGTAAGAAGAAAGGTGAAGTCATGAAGATAGATAAGGTCAGATGACAAGAAACAAGTGTCACATGGTTAGTGACGCGAGAATAAAAGATTCATGACATTACCCTCCGATCAAGGCGAGCGTCTCGATCGACTGAATCATAGGAAGATAGTGTGTTGTCGTTACTGATATGTTGTTTTTGGTGGGCGGTTTCGTCCTCATAATAGCGTGTCGATCAGCTATTATAGTTTGTGAGAGCACCACGGAGGGGGTGTGTTAAAGGGTAACTCTCGGCAGACATGGCCTTTTTTATTCCATTCGTTCAAGCTTGAACGGAATCAGCGAGGTTCATTACGCTGGAGCAGCTTCCGTAGAAGGTGTTTTATGCATAACCGTGCATCTCAAACGGGGTAGTAAGTGTTCCAAGCCGTAGTATTAGGTCAAATTGCGGACCCAATTTTGCTTCTTCGATTGCGTCATCCCCAGGGCAGGGTCAGCCAGCGAGAAAGTGCGCGCGCTGTCCGAGAATAACTGTTCCCAGAATACGGGGCTACAGGCATGCCAGGCCGTAGTTTTGTGACATTGCGGTCACGTGTTGTCGGGGTTAAGAGGGTATCACCGTTGACGGTGGTTATTTAAGGAAAAGTTTTCCTTGTCGTTTCTTCTTCTTCAACAACCATCATCTACTCGTTTGACGATGTACCCTACTGCTCAATCTATTGTCTTGGTCAACCGTACCTCGCGACGAACTCATCGTGAGCGTCATTCCGCGGTTGAGAATTCGACCAATGTTCGCATTTTGCCGTTTCAACTCACACTCCCGTTCATGGGTAATCTTCCGGGTGTGCCGTTCCAAGTGGGTTTTTTATGATTTTTTCAATGTTTTTGATTTTATCGTTTGGAAGCGTAGATCCGTGATTTCATTTTCTGGTGGGAGTGGAATGTTGTTTTGTATGGTTACATTACTGCATTTTCGCGTATGGATGATGTGAGTGTGATTGTGGATTTGCGGATTTTCTAGTTTATTGATCCTTCTTTTGCATAGGGTACCGTCATAGCTCGGGTTAAGAGGTATGGGTATTATGCGAGTCAACCGGGGGCTATCGTTCTTCTTCCTACTTCGGCATTGAATAGTCTTGTCCCTTAAACGGCTTGTTTAATAAGACCATGAATTTTCGCCTCGGTGGAATCTGCAGTTGGGAATCTTGCAGAAAGACCAGTGCATGTTAGCGTGTTCTTGCTTGATAGGATTAAAACGACGAGGTGGGGGTCGAGGAGGAGAAGGAGGTGCATTTTCATCTGGGATATTCCAATCTTCGATAGGAATAGCGCTCCATGTGATTTCAGGTATTTCATTTTCAATAGGATGAGATTGAGGTAAAGGAGTGGGGACTACTTCTGGTTCAGGAGTAGGTGTTGAATCTTGAAAATTAGGGATAGTGTTTATTCTGAGGGTCCAGCCGTCAGGGTTGATCTTTCCATCGATCCATTGCTCAGCGGTGGATTGAGTGGTATCATTTTCTGGAATAGGTACGAATGTGAAGTTGTTCATGTTGATTTGTCACGGTGAAGCAGGATGAGACTTATGAAAGTCATTGACTGCTTGATCGGCGTGGGTCAGATTGCGAAGGGGTTCCCAAGTCCATTCGTGACGTTCAGGGTATCCTTTCCATTTGACCAGGTATTGCAGGCGATTGTGACTCAATCGCGAGTCCATGATTTCTTCAACTTCATATTCTTCGTGTTCATCCACGATCTCCAGAGGAGGTCAGGGGGGTTGTTTTTGTGAGTTGTAAGCGGGTTCGATGTAGGGGGTTAGGAATATTTCGTTGATGACAGGCCAGATACTCCTCCAAGTCTTTGGGAGTTCTAGCTTGTAAGCGGCTTTGCCAACCTTCTTGATTATTTTGAAAGGTCCATATCGCTTATCATCAAGTTTCTTTGAAGGCCTGTCGGTGGTGATATTATATCCTTCAAGCCAAACCTTGTTACCAGGTTTGTATTCTCAAGAGGGTTCTCGTTTGTGATTGTAGTACATTTTCATTTGTTCGGCGGCTAAGCGTAGTGCGGCTCCAGTTTTTTCCCATATTCTTGACATTTCTTCGGCAAATTCAGCAGCACTCTGACTCTTAACTTCTCTTCGTAGGTTCGTTCCTTTGTTAGGGTGACGTCCATAATTGACATAGAAGGGAGAGTGTCCAGTAGAGGTCTGAATTTTGTCGTTATAGGAGAATTCTGCGCAGGTGAGCCATTCTTTCCAATCTGTTTGTCGGTGATTTATGAATAATCGGAGATATTGTTCGATCTCCTGATTCATGCGTTCGGTCTGTCCATCTGTTTGAGGATGATATGCAGTAGAGGGGTTCGTTTGTATTCCAATGATTCAGTAAAGGTCCTTTGTGAATTGGTTAACGAATTGTGGTCCACGATCGCTGATGATCTTTCAAGGTAGTCCAAATCTGCTCCAGACTCAGTCTCGATAGATTTTGGCGGTTTCAACGGCGTTGAGTGTATCACGTATTGGGGTAAGGAGAATCATTTTGGAAAACCGGTCAACGATGACCAATATTGCATTGTATCCTGAGGATTCAGGTAGCGGCCCAATGATGTCAATTGAAATATGCTCCCACAGTTGAGAGGGTATTTCATGAGGGTGTAGTGGTGCATGGGGTTTGTTCCTGTGAACTCGAGTGCATTGGCAGATTTCGCATCCATCGACGTATTGTCGAATGTTCGCTTGTATGCGAGGCCACCAATATTCTCGTGTGATGAGTTCATGGGTTTTGTATCGTCCTGGATGTCCAGCAGTGATGGAATCATGATGTAGTCGAATTATTTCTTCGCGCAGCGAAGTCATGGGGGGAATGTATATGCGGTGTTTGTAAGTGATGAGTCCATGGCCATGGTCTTTCCAGTCGGGGTCGTTGGTTTCTAAGCCAATTTGGGCGCTTTTGTCATATTGATGGCGTTGGAAGTGAGAAAGTCGCTCTCTCACTGCTTCAGGGAAGGCTTCAAGTACTAACTCAGCATTTTGAAGGTTGAGATAAAGAGAACGAAAATGATGCTCAGGGAGCAAAACAGTGTTTTCATTGTCTTTCTCCCCCTTGTCAAGATCTGGCGGTCTCGACAGGAAGTCAGGTTTTACGTTTGAAGTTCCAAGTTTGTGATGAAGAGTGAAATGGTACTGGGCGAGTTCCGTAAACCATCGAGCTTGTCTTCAATTAACCTTCTGTGGTTGGCGGAAGTATTGAAGATTTTGATGATCTGTCCAAATTTCAAATATTTCATCGGCACCAATGAGGTAATGTCGCCATTCTTCTAGTGCGAGCATGATAGCAAGCATCTCCTTGTCGTATATCTCGTAGTTGCGCTGAGTCTCTGTTAAAGACTTCGAGAGATAGGCGATAGGATGCCATTTATCATCCTGTAGTTGTGATAAGATTGCTCCAACTGCGCAGTCAGAAGAATCGGCTTCGATTCAGAATTGTCCAATGGGATTGGGTAAGGCGAGGACTGGTTCAGATGTAATCGATTGAATGAGAGTATTGAATCATTGTTGTTCGAGAGAACTCCATTTCCAGGGAGTATCTCTGGTAAGGGATGTTAGAGGTTTTGCAATATGTAAGTAGTCTTTGATGAATCAGCGATAGAAATTGCAAAATCCAAGGAAATGTTGTAGTTCTTTTTTCTTTGTTGGAATGGGCCAATCACGGATAGTGGCGATTTTAGAGGGATCCATTCGTACTTGGTTGTGACCAATAATAATGCCTAGGTATTCCACTTCTGAAGCGTGGAAGGTACACTTCTCGGGTTTGAGGAAAAGATTGTTTTGTCGAAGTATTTTCAATACTTCTCGTACGACCTGAGCGTGTTGTTTATCGGTTTCAGTAAAGATAAGGATGTCGTCCATGTATACGGCAATGTGCCCTTGAGCAATTAGGTCGCGGAAAATGTGATTCATGAAGATTGAAATGTGGCGGGTGAATTGGTGAGTCCAAAGAACATTACGGTGGGTTCGAATAATCCAAGGTTGGTACGGAATGCGGCTTTCCATTCGTCTCCTTCCTTTATTCAAATATTGTTATATCCCCATCGTACGTCCATTTTAGTAAAGACTCAGGCTCCTGCAAGCTTGTCAACAAGTTCGCTAATAAGTGGAAGTGGATAGCGATTTTTGATCATAATCTCGTTAAGTTTGCGGTAGTCCTGTGTGGGTCGAAGGCTTCCATCTTTTTTCTTGACAAAAAAGAAGGGTGAAGCCATGGGTGATTTAGAAGGGCGAATACGTCCAGTTTTCAGATTTTCGTCTATAAATTCCTGAAGTGATTTTTGTTCTTGCGGCGACAAGGGATAAGTTTTACAATCGGTAGGTTTCGATCCTGGTGTGAGTTCGATTGCGTGGTCCCAAGGTCGTCGTTCAGGGAGTTTGTCGAAATCTTTCTTGGTGAAAATGTCTTCGTAATCGTGATATTGTGGTGGAACGACACTGTTCCAGGGTTTGGTTTTTCCATAGGTAGGGTCATACTTTTTGACATAATCATAATTTGTTCGGTTGAGTTCGAGGTAGGAATCCACATCGAAGACAAAGACTCAATCATCTTCTTCAAGGGGTGGATCGTCTTCTTCATTGAAAGTATTCCAGTTCTCGGGTTCTTCCTCAACTTCAGTTGCATAGGTGACATAGTGACAATGCGAGGGGCATTTGTCGAGTTCGATTCGGGATTTGGACCAATCAATGGTAGGGTTGTGATGTTTAAGCCATTCATGACCTAGGAAGAGGTCGGCTTTTCCAAGGTTTGAAACTGCGAGAGTGATTTCTTCTTTGTGATCCTGAATAATCATTTCGAGTGTGACAGTTTCGGTAATATCTCCATTCTTGTTTAGTGTGCTGTCAGCATTGTAAACAGGGATGGGGCGAGGGAGTTTTTTGGTTGGAATTTGATGTTCTTCGACAAATCGTTTATGGATGCACGAGCCAGTGCTTCCACTATTGATAAGTGCGAATGTTTCTATGATCTTCTTACGATTTTCGGTTGTCAAAATCGTTCAAATAGAGAGTTTGTTTCCTCCGGTGCCTTGGATATACTTTTTGGGTTCGGCGAGTTCGGTGAGTGCGAGTACTACATCCTGATCGGACAAGCAGTTAAGCTGTTCGATGGTAGTATCGTCTGCCTCAAGCGTTCGGTGTGGATGATGTACCCAAGTGAGTAATATTCCAACGGTGGCGGGGGTTTTGTCTTCATGGATTCGTTGTGCAATCCATGGCGCGGTATGGGGTGAGAGACATCTTCCTCCAAAGCATCTCTGTAAGGAGTGTTGGGTTTCTTGATATGGTGATTCCAGGACGTCGTTGTCAACTGTAGAATCAGGTTCTTCGGTTTCGTTTGAAAAATAGGAGTGCTTTAATGTCGTAGGACAGGTTTGCTGTTGCTTCCCAGCGCAGCGCTCCGAAGGCCTATACATTATTGCACGTGTATCGCCTCTGTGATAAGTTTCGGTGCGACGGTGTAGTTCTTCCAATTTCTTTATCCAGTCTGTATCCTTCGACTGTCGCTCTTTGTCTGAGAGCATTATAACTTCTTCATGAGAGGGTGACCGGGCCTCTGAGTTCTTCGAAGTCTCATCTGCTAGCGGTGATGAGTCCATGTCTTCGGTATAGGTGAAAGGCGTTCCTTTCCCTTGATCTGTGTTTATACTCGTTCTCTCGAGTCCAACACGTCGTGCCAGGGCCGTTGCTTTAGTCGTGAGAGTGTGCCTTCTTGCCTCTCGGGTGCCAGGTTCCTTAGGCTCCTCTTCGAGTGGTGGGGGTCCTCGAAGTTGTTCGTGATCATCCTGATCAAGTGCAGTCTTTGTTCGGTTAAGGCAATCAATTTCATTCGTAGCGATATAAGTACAGTTGTCGTAAGTATCGAATATCTGGGTGGAAGAAGTCGCATGGGGTGGTGTTACACTGAGTCAATTCCTAGGTGGTGGTACAATTGGAGAGTCCGAAGGTGCTGCAGGTTCCTTCAGACTTTGAGAAAATCCTTTATCAAATCTGTTTCTTTGGTATCAAGTTCTTCATTGAAAGCACGTATCTGTTGTCGCTTCTTTCGCTTCTCAAGCGGACAATTGGACACCATGTGTCCCTCCTTTCCACATCCAAAGCACTTTATCCTCATCGCTCCTCCGGTTGGTTTGTTGTCAACGGGTTTCTTTGTCAACGAGGTGCGGGGTACCCAGAGCTTGGCTTTTGGTCGGTTGCGACCGATGTCCATGGGTTCTCCTGCGCCTGCATAAACTCCGGTGGCAGTTTTGGCGTGAGATGATGTTGACGATGACAAATAGCTCAGCGAGGAATAGGAACATTTAGGTCCTGAGTGGTGCGTGACTGCCTTGAGTCGTTGCTCTAGGTTGTTGAAGCGAATAATCTTCTCTTTGTAGGCGGCGTACGTGTCTGGTACCGTATCATTGTAAACTTTCTTCAGCAGGCGGGTAGGGAGGGACTTTTCGCTCAAGGAGGTCGATGAGGTAGGCGTTGTTGTTGATATATCCAGCGCATCCAGCGAGAGTCTCGAATTCTTGGAAGAACTCATCAGCTCGACGATTGTTGTCGTAGGTGAGAGTTTCCAAAGCGTTCAAGGCGGAACGTCCTTTGTTGGGATCAGCAAAGGAGTCTTGTAGACTGTTCATGAACGCGTTGAATGTTCCCCAGGCAGCATCGGGTATGTTGCCTGCTTGATCTGCTTGTGCCTCTACTCGTTCAATATAATTTTGTGCCCATTGACCCAGTGGTCCTTCATTCAGGAGTGTAAGGGCGAAGAAGATTTTGCGCATGTCGGTGTCGTAGATGTCAGGATTAGCCAAGAAGAATATTCTGATCTGTCGTCTGAACAGTTCATAGTTCTTTGGTTCGGAGAAGGGGTCAGGGCGACGTCCTCTCTCCTTGGGTGTTGCGGGCGCAGCCGGTGCTGCTGGTGGCGGATTACTCATACTGGGATTAGTACTGAGTGCTGGTGGTGGTGGTAAATGAACCTGTGGTGGAGGTTCAAGTGGCGGTACTGGTGGATACTGTCTTCCTTCGTAAAAAGGATGTGTCGATGAAGTCAGTTCTTCGGGAACCTCCTGCGAGCTCTCTTCTTCAATCGACAGGGGTTCTGGGGAGTGAAAGGGTCTTTCCTCTTCAGAACTATTGTTCGAGTCTGTGTCGTCTGATACCCCGTAGCGGCCTCTGCGGCTGCGAGATGACACGGTTGTCGAATGTAGTCGGTGAAGACTCTTGTGCGGGGCATAGGCAACAAGTGTGTACGTGGTGGTTCTCTGAGAC
>KN832974.1:1164498-1246322 GCA_000827315.1 Piloderma croceum F 1598
GAACTGCGGATGGTGTCATAGTGGAGTAGTAGAGATCCGATAGGATTCCGAATAGATAGTAAGAAGAAAGGTGAAGTCATGAAGATAGATAAGGTCAGATGACAAGAAACAAGTGTCACGTGGTTAGTGACGCGAGAATAAAAGATTCATGACAAACATAGCTGATAATGATTTATATGAAGCTTCAATGTTGCTTCTTTTTAACCCCTGGAGGAATTTGGAGGATCTCAAGAGCGGTCATAATTTGTTTGCCAAAGCGTTTGGAGCATTCGAAAGTACAATGTTGGATGAGGTAAGGGACCGGATTGAGCATATTCAATCGTATTATGAATGTGAATGGAGTAGTCTGCTGGCAGATGCTGAGGGTTATAGTTTGTTCAATGGGTCTTAAATAATTTTAACATATGTACTGTAATATAGAATGTTTTCAGCGTGCGGGTCAAAGACGACCGGCATTTGGACAAACGGGGCCAGGTCTGCCCGGCGGGCTAATAGTATTCATACACCATAGATGATATAGGCCTTTTCTGTACAATGTCTGACCCAATGCTTCATGTTGAGGAGTCATTAATGCATTTCAGCCATCATTTCCAGTCATACCACGAAGTCAAACCCTTGGGGAGTTCTAGGTATGCAGAATGACAGATGGCTCTACTTGCAACGACTTCAAGCCTCAGATCTAGACTTATAGGTTTTTGACAATTGTAGGTATCGAATCGGATGACCCAAAGGAGCGCGTGCAGGTGTAGTGGAGTACCGCGCTATAATAAGTACATGCTGAGGATCTCCGGTACATGTCAGCTCAGCATATGAGGAAGACAAGATACATCTCCAAAACTCTTCCAAGCGAGCTCGAAATGGGTTGTTGCCAGTGAATACACACGAGTCGTGATATGACTGTATTGCAAGACAATTGAGTGTCAGCATCGCGGTCGCGCCAAAGAGTGCAAAGGAACGTGGAGAAGGATATTTGGAGGGCAGGATACCGACTGCTCAAAAGCTTCAATCTCTCAAGTGAAAACTGACTCCAGCAGCAGAAAATCTAGCTAGGATGCTAAGATAGCGTCCAGCAAGCTCGGAATTTGGTCAAGTTCCGTACGTTCATGGGTTTGAAGTTACTGTGGTGACACTAGTTCGATGGGAACGTTTGGCTTCGATAAATCTCCATCGACATCAAATCATTTCCCGTTCAAAGTTGTAGAAGTCAGCTCAATGACTGATTTGCTATCCCGGCGGGCGGTAGATTTGTAGAGTGGACGATGTAATGAGCAACGGTAGACAGGTGTTGTATTAACAAGCCTCCCAGCTTCAGGAATGCGAGAGACGGAGACTCCGAGTCGACGGCCAAAATACTGTCACGCGCGACCACGTCAGTGTCAGGGTGATGTTGTGTCCGAATGTTCTACAAAGTGCGGACAAAGAGGTGGTACGAACATGTCTTTGATTAGTCCAAGTGCGGTGAATCTACTTGTCTGAGTTCCATCTCCTCAGTTTGATTGGCAACGACTTGACAACGGTCTAATGGGATCGCGGCGGCTTATAATCTACCAATGTTAAAAGGACAAATCAGGGTGATGGACACCACTGAGGCTAGCTCTTCGCTTTCGATGCCCAGATTCTTAGCAAGATCAGAGCAAGAACGAGATGCACAGCTTAATGTCCACGGTTGGTCAGTAACAAGGACTTGTGATGGGTGGGAGTCGAGAGAGGTTGTGGTTAAAGAAGAAATTTCTATACCAAATTAAGCGCTGGTTTGCCATCTTGTACATAACTACCATCGTCCCTCAGCTATCCCAAATTCTCTACGCGTCTCTCTTCCAGACACCATGTCGATTATAACAATAAGGGTCAGTACAATTCAATTCGCTGTTTAAACGCGTTCTAAACACGTCTGATCTGTTTAGAACGTCGAGTTTCTCAACAACCCCGCGCGCTTCTCAGATTCATATCACTTCAAAGTGACGTTTGAATGCATAGCGCCTCTCAAAGATGGTAAGCTTCTTTCATAATAGCTGAATATCCATCCCAACGAGCTGACACCTGCATTTATCACCCAGATCTCGAATGGAAACTTATATACGTCTCCTCACCAGGAGACGAGGAACTCGACCAAGAACTTGACGATTGCTTGGTTGGGCCTGTACCGATGGGTGTAAATTCATTCGAGTTCGAAGGCTCACCCCCAGATCCATCGAAAATCCCAGCGGAAGATGTGTTGGGCGTAGCGGCCCTCATTCTGACTGGGTCGTATAATGACCAGGAGTTCGTGAGGGTGGGATATTATCAGAACACTGAATATGATAATGAGGAAATGAGAGCGGCGGAAAAAATAGAGCCGATTATGTTTGAGAGGTTGCAAAGGGATATCAGCGCGAAACCCAGGGTTACTCGATTTCAGATCAAATGGTGAGTTGACTTTTGACGACATAAATGTTTGCCATAGAGTGCTGATTCTTTTGCTCTTTGTCTCGTCAGGGATGTCACGCCACCAGGGCAAAATCAAACGGCCTTAGGCGCAGCAGCCTCTGCAGCAGTTCCATCAGCAAACGATCTCGACATATCGGATGACATAGAAATGTCGGGTACATCCACGACGACGCTGAACGGGATTTCTGTATAATCTCATTGCCGTTTTTCTGCCGCACATACTGTCTACGTACGCTCTCGTTCTATCGCTTTCTATTGAGTATTGGATGTGATATTCAAAAACAAGATTGATCAATCTGCGGTTGATGAGCATATCTAAAGCTATTGAAACATAGACACTCGACAGCGTTCAGGTCCGGCGAAAGTGGGACGAGTCGTGCTGTTGTGTCAATGGATTGACATGTGCTGAAGCTGAAACCCATTTGTCCAGATGTAGCGTCTTACCTTTTACGCAAGCTTGGGCTATGCGATTCCCTTACAGCTATTGTTGACGCAGATTACGCATCGACAATTCATACCAGGATAGTCTCGACACGTTACTCGCACATCCGGCGAGCCCACCGTTTGGCATAGTGAGGACGCTTCCAAGGAATGTTCTGGTTGCAGCGTGATCAGCTCATTCCCTGGGTTGGGGGATGTCGTTTCGAATGGGATTAAGTCGGTCAGACAGGCCTGAGTAATTTTGAATTTCCTGACACATCTTAGCAAGGATGACACATGGGGTCCTGCTGAAGGCATACTCTCCGGTACATTCAATAGTACATTAATAATACAAAAAGTCAATAAAGAAGATCGAGTAAAGCGGAGAGATACCGCTAGACGAAATACATAGTTTTCGCCAGCCTTCTATTGATTGGCTTGTATCTGTGTTCCCAGTAAGGCAAATCAAAAATAGTATCGCTCGAGACCGAGCTGTCGTCGCCTTCGGGCGTGAAGTGAAACTTCGCGCGTTGGCATACTTTCTGTACACATAAAAGAATATAAAAGATCGTGAGTGATGAAGGCTGGCGAGTAGACTGTTTAATCGTACATCTGCATCTGCATGACACCCTCAGTATAATCGCAGAGAACATCATTGCTCAGACTCACAGTAAGTTGGCGCAGGAATGCTTACACTCCGAGTCGCGCTGGCGTAACAATGACAAAGTGCGAAGGAAAGCTCTTGGAGCCTACATGCAGAAAGTGCATCAATATAGAAAATTTAAATAGACAAACGTTCGCTTGCAGATGTGGCATCTTCTTGAAGCAGTCATCCTTAAGCACCGTGTAGTGACTTGGCCTACTAGCTGCAAGAAATTTAGCATGGAACGTCCGTTCACGAAGTATGCAGTCGTATGACATACTTCCAAGGAGACCTCCGTGGGACTGTAAAAAGTAGTCGCGATTGAATGGACTTTTCAGACCTTCTTCGGCGAGAAAGCCCGCTTGGACGTTGCCTTTTTTGTCCGCACCACTAAAATTTCGTCAGCGATCCACATTAATCCATGGCGTCCAAGGAACTTCACCGTCCGTCGATCGGAAAAAAGCGAATGTGATGTCTGCAACGAGTCTTCTGTTTCAACGCATGCTCTACATTGGTTGATGCAACATACCTCTTGCCAACTACGACAAATGTGACAAGTGGAGGTGGCCAATTTCGGGAGATCCAAAATTTACTGTGTTGTTTAATAACCTCTGAAACCAGGAGCCGTCAGTAGCAATACGACCTGCGCTTCCCCTATGACGCACTAGCGATGATTTCGATCTCCCTTGCCCCAATTTCTTCGAATTGAGAATTTGAAAGGCCATCTCGGAAGAAGATGATGCGGACGGGAGGACAACCAGAAGATTCCACAAAACTTGTCAATGCAAACTAGAGCATCATAGTAAGTCGAACAGCGAACGGTGTCATCCACGTGGTCCACGTGCCGTCAACATTGACTCCAAAGACAGGATCATTTCTTGGCCAGGATCTTGAACACCGGAAACTGCTGCATAGGTAGTGGCCGTCTCGTTAGTGGACCACACCAGGCTCGCAATGGACGGCTGGTTTCGAACACCAGCGCCTGGGTGGGAAGCATCCGCACCTGCCAATATGCGGAGAGTTAGCATGAGGTAGTAAAAGGAAGGAAGTCCCTCAACCAAAGACCATGAAAGGTTGTTTTCCCAATTCATCTAGGAATGAACTAGAGGGGACCGAGTTTACTCCACCCAACCTAGCGTTGATCCTAGGATGGTCAGGTCAGCCACTCTTCATCAGTTAACAAAAGTGACACCAACTTCAATGCGAGGTTGTTGCAATATTGATTGTTTGCGCTAACCATTTTATCTTCTTTCTGCGAAATAATAAATTCAGATAGAGGGGAAGAGGATTATGCTATTGAGAACATAGCTCACGACACACTGCGTAGGAACACCCAAGACAATATCGCCGGTGTGCTTGACAATATTACGAACTTCCTCGGCTCTTTCCGGAAGGATTACCAATATAAAGCCAGCACCGTTGTCAAAGGCCGATTTAAGAAGCTAAATGGATATCAGCAAGTACAATTGGAAAAGTACTGAGTCCTACACTGGCAGCAGCATAACCAGACCCACTGATGACATCTGGAGTTGGATGCGCTACAGGCGAGAAATAAGTGATGACCATAATTCTCAGAACTTGCTTACGGTTGATCAGCATCCCTAATAGATACTTCATCAACAAGACTCCCAGAATTACACGAATTGACGGCACCTAGGTTTCTAAGGCATCCTTCGAGCTCACGTATGAACCTTGTTCTTGCGTCGCTCCCGTCCTTACGACCAGAGAGATCAACAACAGCCCATTGACCCAATCTCATCGAGAGGTAAAGATTCTTTCTCATCACATTCCAAACACCATTATGTGGCGTTTCTGAATGTGGTTTGAAAAACTTCAATATGGGCGGTTCCAGAATTTCTCCCACAATCTTCACTAATTGCTTCGACACAGTCATTTGGGCATCAGTGATAAAATGTGACGTCTCGTATTCAAGAGCCTCATATTATCCGGTTAGAAAGATAATAGTCAGTTGAAATGGGTGACACTTACGGGAGCCGACAAACTATGTGTCGCATTATTGCCAATCCCTCCCAAGATAGTTTTAAGGCGTTCATGAGGAGACTTCGTCGCAAAGCGGACCACATCATCCGTATACCGCGAAGGAACTTTCTTTTTATAGAACTGACCCGGGACAACCCAACAGAACTGCGCAGGAATAATTGCGGGTCTTTCTTTGTTGCCAGTGACGACTCCGAAAGGTGATATTGCTATATCTTTGTTGTATGTCCACTTGAAGTAATCCTGTTTAACCGAGTTAGAAAAGCGACAGAACACACGGAACCGCATACCTTAACAGTAGTCACCGAACCGTCCTTGACAAAGGTGTATTGGTCGAGCGCGGCATAACTTATGATATCAATTATTTTTTTCTTTCGGCTATTGGGTGCAGGCATCGTGTCACCGTGTATATCCACAAGGATGAATACGCCTTTCAAGAAATTCTTCAGCATTCGAAACCCCTCGTCCTTCTCTCGCATGCGAAGAGCTCGAATATCGCTATGGCCCAAGGCATTGAGTGCAACATTTATAAGATGTCCGGACATGTACCTGTCGTGTCATCAGAGACGAGCACGCATCTACTACACAGTGTGGCATACATGGCGGACATACTGGTATCAACGTTCAAAAGCATTCTGCCTACGGCTGGTCGAGCGCTTCTACAATGGAACGCAGCATCAGGACTTGTTTGTCTCAAGACTTTATGTCATTACTAACTGGAAAAATCCCTGCCAAAGCTCCAGGCCTCCACCGATCTTGAGAGCGCCAACATCAGTATAATACGCCCGAGCGCCGCGAACTTGGTGAATATCCATCCCGTGCCCTGAGGTCCCACTACAATGATAATGAATATCAAGAATAAACTGAAAGAGAACAAAATTAGTATCTGACAGATTTGGTGCCGCTTGAATAAGCAGTTGAAGAACTGTCGTGGGTTCAATGGCTTTTTGATGTTGATTATGCGCATCTGCGCCACCGATGATGCTGCGCAAGGCGCTACAATAAAGCTAATAAGCTTGGCTTTAATTCAAGTATATAATACTCACCCAACATTGATGCCCGCATCTAGATTGATAGGGCTCAATTTCACTGTGAAAATCTTCGATCCAGTATCCGACATATTAACTGTGAACTAAATAAAGAGTGGTAAGGTCGAGACAAGTATAATCTTCACAATTACTCACACTTTGACCCTCACTGCTGACAAGTTGAAGAGGATATTTCGCGGCATAGAGAATTTTTCTACCATCATATATGGCCCTTTTTTGAAAGATGTCAGGCCGCACATGATTTTGCAGGCGATCGATAATTTGGCTGCAACGAGCGCGGTTGAAGATTTCTGGTGAGATGACTAGAGAGCTTTTAGCATCTCGACGTATCTTATTAGACAGTGATACTCACGGACTAATATTTGAATACAATCGAGTGTGAGCGAGATGCACAGGCGTGGATGGTGATAGACTTACCGTCGTACTGATAGTAGAGAATGTTGGGAAGATTGGTAATCTCAAAGCAGTTCACGTTGACTGTTAGAGGTCCAGGGCTGACAAAGTTATCTTTCCCACTGGGACGAGGTGGTGCAGCACCTCGCTGATTTGCAGCACCTTGGTAAAATGGCTGACCATGTCCACGAGAGCCGGTTTGTTGAATGCCTCTCTGTACTGGCATCGATACAGAAGAACGGTACGCAGGAAAAGGTTGTTAGTGGGATAATGATGGGTGGCTGCAGGTTCGTCGTCGAACGGTACCGGCTGATATATACAATGTAGTGCGACCAAAGCAACGATGAGCCTGCCAACTCAGGCAGGATGTTGCATTCGAACGATCGAGGCTCTATCCAAAACGTAAGCCTCACCCTGCCAGCAAGGGCATTGTTTTGCCTGATCCTTTGTTCTTGAAGTTCAAGCGAAGAACAAAGCAATGGTCGTACGCAAGTCGTACGTAACAGTAGTATCTGATTAATGGTTCGGAGGTAATTGCACAAGTTACCATGTATGGAGGTAAGGGTGTAAATCTCAGACAAAGTAATATGCGACATCGAAATCCGTCGTGTGAGCCTGGTGCTGACAAATATAACCAAGTAATGTCATTATATAAACAACAGATAGTAAATATGGACAGAGGTATATGGTAAAGTTTGGACATAGTTTGGCCACTGTCAGCAGTGGTACGTACGAGGAGTGAGGAAACACGACATTCAAAGGGTGCGAGCTGACATGCATCGGAAAGTTTCAGCGCTCGCAGTTGCAGAGTCTTTCCTCTGTGTCAATTCAAGATCCAGACTGCCTCCGCAGTGGTGATAATGAATATCGGGCGAACTTTCGAGCTTTCGAGCATATATCATAATAGGCGCGGCAGATGAGCGGGTATACTGGAGGGTAGAATTTGTTTAAAAACGTTCTTCCACACCATATCAGCAGAAACTCGACGTACGCGACGATTCGGCTGACAACGGTGCACTGTGGAACAAAGCTAAGCCAAAAAGTAACTACTGGGCCCGGGAGAACAAAAGGTCACGGACACAGCATAGTTATGCATACAGTGATGACTATATCAGTTTTTGTTATCCGAAGAGGCTTTTTATGACGGTATTCTTCACCAAAAAAACGAGCTTATGCGCGGAAGTCGGAACTTACAAGTTTGTCCGAATTTGGAAGTTCTGCTTTGAACACGTTAGTTTAACACTGAAGTCTTACAACGTAAATCGGTGCAGAATTTAGTTCATTCTCACATAATTGGTTTCTCAGGCAAATGGACTTGGTCTGGTTAAGATTATTTTTGGAAAATATATACCCGATTGGGAAACTGAGAACCCATGGCCACCCGGCACCCTGATATACCACTGTATAGGACACTTCCTGTATTGAGTCACATAGCTATTTGTTAAATTTCATTTAATATATTTTAATTCCATATAAGGGCCACAGGTAGTTGGTAAAAGGGATATTATGGTAAATTGCTGAATTCACTGAGATACTCACTGATCCTGAAATGGAATATGCTTCCAAAAATGGCAATGCTGTGACCAATTGCTGAACCAAAGGCACACCAAGGCAACACCAAGCAGTTCCTGCAAGGTAAGTACATGGCCAAAATTTCTCTTTTAGGTATAGCATGTTCCACCACAAACCAAAACTTACAACTTACAACTTACAAGTTGTGAAGTTGTGAGTAAAAGTTTGATTTGTCACAAAAGTAATGACTAAAACATCTATTATTGCACAAACTAACAAAAATGGCATAAACTAAGATTTTTCAGTGAAAAATGCTTTCATAGCTTTTGCCAGCTATGTTGAAATTTGAACCTAAAAGTCTTTGTTCAAGTTTCCTGGTTTGGAATGTTGGAACAAAGAACCCTGCGACCAAGATCTAACCGTTAATTCGGTGTTAAAAAAGCATGTTTCTGTGCATGGATGTACATGGGGTCCAATAAATCAATTCATAATTAGTACGATGGAGACTTGCACATAGTAGAGTCACATTAATATCATTTGCTCCAGGACTACACCAGCCCAAAATGGGACCATCACACGGATGCCTCAAGCATCGGACATGATTGGTCCCGTGTGAAGTCGACCCTCTCGTCTGTCAGTTGCCGACCAGAAGAAACAGGCCTGACCAAGTCAATTTACTCTGGTGGTTTCAACGGCATAAGCTAGTATCTGTAGTAGCCTAAAATGGGTTTAAATAACGCCGTGCCATGATTCGGTGCAATATTTGATGGCGGCTGGCGGAATCTACCTCGGAGATGTTACTGTCTGTCCGATGAAGATTATCAGTGCAATACAAGCGGAGGAGGAGACCCGTCACCATTTTTGAACATGGTCCTGGACCTCAGAAAGCTGTGCAGTTTCGAAGTCCACTTTCTGAAGTCCGCTTTCTGACAGAAACAAACATCTGGTCGTATTCGAACAACCTCGGAATAGCGACTGCTTGGGCGTAACAAGGTCTCTTTTCTCAGACGTTTCGCTGGACAACCCGTGCTGGCTCAATTTCTTGTCTTCCGACGGTCCCATTTGGGGCGACGCCAAGTCTTCATTACCTTGGCAGCACACTAGTTACACAAGTTCTGCTTTTGGGTGGTTAAAAGATCTTGGATGCAATCGACCGACTTTGAAATGATCGATTAATTCCTGTCTTTTCAAATCTGGTTCCTTTGTTTGATTGCGACAAACGAGCTTCTACGACATCTCCATCATGCCTTCTCAAATGCCTAATCTTGACGGACTTCACGAAAATGGAGCAGGTCCTTCTATTCCAATAGCATCTGCCTCACAGAATGTCACGCTTTCACCTACATCACCTGTGTCTACACATGACATGACTCCAACCTCCCCATCATCTTTACAGTCATCACTTTCCCTATCTTCGGTCGACTCAAATGCTAGCCAGTTTCTCCTTCCTATTCCTACACCCTCTGCCAACAGATCTCAGGCTTCATTTGCATATTCCGATTTTTCCAAGTCTGACCCCGAAGGACCTCCCTTCGGCGCGCTTCCTCCTGAGATCGCATCCGCTGATATTGCTATTGCTCGTGAGTGTTTTTCAGCACAATTATGTATCGGTTCTAAATGAATGAGTTACATAGCTGATGGCAGCTTTGTGGAGACGTCTTCGGGCCCGGCTGCACGTGAGTTGAAGCGGCGTTATGATCAGTATCTAGGAGTAGGCATGGAGATACGATCACCGTACGCTATCACTGCGTTTGTCAATCAGCATGGGAAGCAGATGTACCGCGTCGGGTGAGTTAGCGCATGCCCTGACAGACCAGTTTTTTTGCTTAACTTAATTCAAGTAACCGGGAGCTGTCGGCTCCAGCAGCTTCCTCAGCCGTTGAATCACGTCTCTCCGTACCCAATATTTCCGACTCTGCTCACCTGCAGGCTCCTAGGGCAAACCGTCGTTCGCGAATGAGCGTGCATGCATTCATTCCTCCGTCATTCAAAAGCGTTATGACCCAGCAACCTCCCACAAGTGCCATTGGATCACAGGACTCGATGGCTTCCGCTACCCCACGTAGCAAACTTAGGAAAACGCGTTCTATCCCGGACATGTTCAATGGCAGTTCATATTCTTCTTCATCCGTAAACTTGTCTGGGCCAGAAGCAGGACCGAGCACATTTACTGGACGTGCACATTCGCATAGCGTGACAGGCGCTGATATGCCTCGGCTGCCTGCTGCTATGGTCGACGTCGGACGAGCGCCGAACGGTGATATATTCGGGGATGTGATGCGATGGACTGGCACCATTCACCCATCATTACCCTCGGGGTCAGGGTCTGCACGTTTTGCACGTGGTCATATGGCGCGGGCGGATGGACCTGCACTGGAACATACTCATCCCCCAAGGGTTTTCCCACAGCCATTTGGACCACTCGTGGCTTTCGAATTACCGTCGAGGAAGCCTGCAGCAGATTATTTGACCATGCCGCATATGTTGCGGGAGGTACAATCGTTTGAGTCTGGGCTCACAGCGCGGGTTGGCGACCTGGAGCCACGGGTGCTCCACAAGCCAGAGTCGCCGCTATCTACCCCCCTTGAACTGAATATCGAAGACCATTCGACAGAATCGACTCCTCATGCGTCCTTTATACCCATTATCAAAGAACCAACTCTTGAACCTGAACCTGATGCAGAACCACCGGACTCATCCGGTCTCACACCGCTGCCGGAAACCTCTATGTACTCGCGATACTCGACCGATGTTTTTGATGTGTTACAAACATACAGCGGTTTACCACTTTTAGATCGGATGGACGATAACACTGTCATCAAGATGTCTTACCAGCCCAATGACACTGCGACCCCTCGCGATGACCCGCGCTTCGTTCTTTGGGGAGAAACAAAGGTCCTTGAGCCGGATGATTTGTCTGTGTCCCAGGGTAGTCGGACGGACTTGTCTTCATCTGCACACTCGTCACTTGCATCCCGCCGGAAAAGTTCTAGGACGGGGAAAACTGGCAGCGTGTCGGTGGATCCTCCCACGCTTCGCGCACCACCGGAAGAGAATTCGCAGAGAGTTCTTGCTGCAGCTACGATCGAACGATGGATTGCCCAACTCACGAGCGATCTGAACTATGATGAATTGCTAAATTTTTTCTTGACCTACAGGACGTACATCAGTGCTGTGGACTTATGCCACTTGTTGATTTGCCGTTTCCACTGGGCATTGGGAAAGAAAAGCTCCTCACACGACGAGATGGTCAGGCGGATTGTGCGGGTGAGGACCTTTGTGGCAATTCGATACTGGCTCTTGACATTTTTCAATGTCGACTTTTTGCCGAATCGGGAGCTAAGACTGTCCCTTGCGGGCTGGTTGAATGCCTTGATCCGGGATCCTATCTTGAAGAGCCACAGCGACGGTTTGGTGCGTATTATCGGCTGACTAGTTTGAATGCGCACTTAACTGTGATCATCTCAGAGCATCGTCCGAAAATTGATCAAGGTGGTCAAGGATTGCAAGGAAGCTCATACCCGGAAAGGCAAATCTCCCGCGAAGCAATCCACCAATACAGCATCGAAGATGCGTTCCACTGTTAGCCATGTTTTGGGCGATAAATTCGCACAGGCTACCTACAAAGACGCAGATTCTGACGTCGATCTTGATTTCCTACCGGATGAAGAAAAATCCCCCAACACCATGGGAGGGTTTCAGAGCGACTCGGTAAATGCTCACCTCAGTGCAGTCCATGACGGCACCGGTTTGTCATCGATTCCAAAACCTGCCCTTGTCCCATCCGCATCAGCTGCCATCTTGCAGCGACCGTTACCCTTGAACATCCTGCAACAGAGCCGCGCACTTATATCTGGTGGTGAGATGCCATTCTTACAGTCTTCGATGTCTCTCCCTGTTCACCACCACACACCTCTTTCCCGAGTATTTGTGAAAACGATAGGTCGATTGGGACACTGGAAACGAGTTCTTAACTCGCGCCATGCAGCGCAACCACCTCCAGAAGGATCTGCGGGTGTATCAGCATTTGATTTGGAGCTGAATGCGGAGGGCGATTTACTGGCTGTTCGCGGTGGAGTGGAGCAATACCTGAAGATCATAGAGCAACAACCTCCTCCCGTTCGTGTGTCGGCACCTACTCCTCCACCTCCAGTTCTACCTTACAGTGGTAGCGAGCGAGGCGTGTCTCACACAACATCTGTTTCAGAAGCCAGATCGTCAACTGTCGTGGGCGACGATCCCCCTCTAGACTACACTGACAATAGGTCAATCCAGCCAAAACCAGTTACTGAAGCTTCTGAGGCAGTCACCATCGAATGCGAAAAATCTACTCCATCAGTCTCGCCTGCTAAAGCTTTCAAGAAGTCGCATGCACGCTCTTCCTCGGGCTCCTCTTCAGATTCATCGTTTGGCTCACCAATTCGCTCGAAGTCCATACCGCCTTCTATTGCTGAACTAGCACCTGAACGATCTCCTTGGGGATTCGACGTTGTTTCAATCGACGATTTGGACCTTTCTGATACATCATCGGATATTCACGGAGAGGTACCCGCGCCTCCTGGTCTAAAAAAGCCACCCCGCAAACTGCCACTTCGCCGAGACTTTGAGTTCGTTCCTCGCTCGCGGGAAAGCGTCTCTTCAATGGGCATTACCTCGCATCAGTCTGTGGTCTCTGAAGCTTCCATTGCTTCTGGCGGAGAAGCAGAAATAATGGTTGGTGGTGTCTTCCAACAATGGCAACTGAATGCAATCGTCGACTCACTTAGCGACAATGAAGAGAGTGGTGATATCGATGCCACTTTGCGCCGTCTCGAAGGTCAGATCAACCCGCAAAAGCAACAGGAGAAAGTGTCGAAGGTGGACGGTTGGGTAAAGACCATACAGGAGCGCATGGCCGCGGGAGATTATACCAATGAACCGCCTCGATTTCTTGACGAAGAAGGGGCCGAAGATGGAGAACCCGATATTGGCGATGACACTAGTTCTGCCCATTGGAGTGAATACAATGATAATGAAGATAGCACCGGCCCTGTGAACTCGATATCCCAAGGACCTTCTTCTCGAAATTCTCAAGAGTCTGTCGTACTTACCACGCCCTCGGCGACGGTCTTTGCCATGCCTATGGCTGACCAAAACAACCAGGCCGTCTCAAATGCCACCAGCCCCGCTTCCCCTCATCGGCCTCCTATTGCTAGACCATCTCCAGAAGATGCTGTTCCTTTGGAGATATTGCAGGGCCGAGTACCATCAAGACCCTCTACTTCTCATGGTCCTTCCTCAAATTCAGCTTCTCCCCTGACTCAAACCGCCAATCTTCTGTCTGCCATACCCAAATTCGTGCACAACCGGATCCACCGATCATGGATATTGAGTTACAAAGCACAAACCATAGTGGAGCACTTCTCCATGATCGATCGTGAGCTTTTCATGGGTGTCAAATTCGAGGAACTCGTGCTTGATGACTGGATGTCCTGTGAGGAGGTCAATATTTTAGACTGGACTCAGTTTCTCAAGGATCGGGCACGTTGGAAGGCGGAGTCTCGCTGGGCCCATAAAACCAGTGCCTTGGCAGCCGTACGTGCACGCTTCAATCTTGTGGCCCATTTTACGTTGTCAGAGGTAGTTCTCACGCATCCACACGAGCGTGCTCATGTCGTGAAGAAGTTCATCCGTGTCGCTTGGGTGAGTGTCGCCGAAATTTGTTATAGTGTTCCACTGACGTCCTCCGCAGAAAGCTTACTGTCTCAGTAACTATAATACTTTGGTCGCAATCATGGCCGGTTTACAGAGTGAATGGGTAACAAAAGTCATGCGCAATCTATGGGGTCGCGTGGGAACTTGGGAAAATCGAGTGTTTGACGATCTGAGGGCGTGGACAGATGCCAAGGATGACTTCAAATTTGTTCGCCAGGCTGTCACTGCAATGATCGATGCCAAACCGATCAATGTGAGGTCGCACGCCGCATCCGTGGTCAGCACTGGAACAACTGACGGCCTATCATCAAAAAGTAAAGCAACCTCGGACGGCAAGCCAATTAACCCACCAGGCTGTATTCCATTTATAGGTCAGATTTTTGGCTCTGCCGCTATTGCAATCCTCTTATCTGGTTTCAGGTGTCTATTTGTCCCAGTTGTATCGTCATAGCAAACTGCCAGATTTAATTGACCCCACAGCACCGAACGAAATGGTTGGCGTGGATCCGGAGACAGGCAACTTCGATGCACCTGCGCATGCTGAGGTTTTCTCGGACCTGGCACCTTTGCCGCCTTCCATGCAACTAGAACCTCTCATCAATGTACACAAGCAACGTCTCATAGCGGACGTGATCAAGCTGCTGGTTGCGGGGCAGCATCTCGCCAGTCGGGTTCAGTACCCGGTCGACAAGAAGGTGTTCCAGAAGTGCTTGAAGATACGTGGGTTGTCCTCGGAAATGCTTCTACGAGCGCAGGCGATGTACGAATAAGCGTCCCCATGGATGGCTGAGTGCTCTTGTTTTCAATTTTTGCATGGCCCTTCTTGTTGTTTTACCACCGGCCTTTCACGTATAGAGTTGTGTACATTGTCATTCGTGTCTGGATTAATACTAGCAATACATCAGTGATTTCATCTTCTGCATTACTAGACACATCGTGCTTTCTAAAGCCAACATTACATGCAAAAGAAATCCAGAAAGTTTGACTTGATATACCAATGAACTAATCTACTTCCAACACAGTGCCACGCTGAACACTTCCCCAGCCTGTGGATAGTGTCAGACAAGAGTAAAAGAAAAACAAGTATAGAAGCAGCGACTGACCAACAAGCCGCCAATGTTTATCGATGCGACGGGACAGCGCCACTTTCTCTCCAACCTCTGTGCAAGCGGGTGACGTCAACTGGATCTTGGCCAAATCTGCCTTGACAGACAGAACACGACCACCAGTGGAAGTCGAACCAATGTTGATTAGCAGAAGTTCGTTCTTGGCGAGTTTTGCCACCTTGGTCTGCTTCTTGTCTTCCGTTTTGACACCAAGCAATCGACGCAGTAGGAACATGCTAATCTCAAGCTCTACAATAGAGCGTAAGCGTTTGAAATATGCAAAAACGATACGACCAACCAGTGTAAACCTTCGGCAACTTTCCAACTGCACCCAGTACCTGCCCAACCAGACGATCTGCTCTGCACAGTGTCGGATCTATCCTTGTTCCAACACCGATCAGCCCCCCAGGGACTGCAATCTGTAGATGATTGTTCTCCGCGTGTAACGAAACGATGCGACTGAATATAGGTTTGCATCTATTTCGGCCTGCGCTGTCTTTGGTAACGATCCCAGGTCGAATTTCTACTTCTTGGCCCAGGCGGAGAACACCCTTGAGGATCGATCCACCAGCTACTCCTCCCTTGAGCTCATCAACTTCGGCTCCCGGTTTGTTCACGTCGAAGGATCTGATTACGATCAGGCGTGGTTCTGAAGTGAAGTCTCGGAAGGGAATTGGGATACGCTTCACGATATATTCATTCACAGCATCAATATTGTATTTTAGCTGTGCTGATATGGGTACGATGGGTGACGATTCGGCGACGGTGCCTTCAGAACCGATGAGATGAAAATGTATGTAAATAAATAAATATCTGACATACCTTTCACAAATGCAGAAATGCTCTTTTGGTGTTCTAGTGCTTGCGCTTCCTTGATTAGATCGACTTTGTTTTGTAAGATGATGATGTGCTCCAATTTCATGATTTCTACGGCGGCCAGATGTTCTGAGGTCTGTGGTTGAGGGCAAGTTTCGTTCCCGGCCACCAACAACAATGCGGCGTCCATAACTGCTGCACCGTTCAACATGGTAGCCATGAGAATATCGTGACCCGGGCAATCGACGAAAGATACATGGCGAACAAGTTTCATGCGATGACCACATCCTGGCCGTTCGCATGGTGGATTGTCCTCCTTGTGAGAAGGGTACGAGCGATAGCATCCCGGCCTGGGACATGCTTCATTTTCGCATTTATAGATCTAGACAGATGACCATCAGCCGAAGCGAGAAGAGTACACGCCATATGCATACTTTTGCGTTGGCGTAACCAAGTTTGATCGTAATATTACGAACGAGTTCGTTTTTAAATCGTACAGTCATGACCCCTGATATGGCCTTCACGACCGTCGATTTTCCATGAGCGACATGCCCAATAGTACCTAATAAAAGTGAATCAGATCGAGATTAATCGGCACAAGGGTAATGCATACCCAGGTTAATCGTGGCCTGTCGGTCCAAATGTCAGACAGTCGCAACCAGTGATCTGAGAAGACATCCTCACCTGTTTTGAAATGACCTCCGGGGATAAAGGTGTCAAGGTTGTAGGATCGATGTCGAATTTTGGTATCGCTTCGACCACATCCTCCTCCTCATCCTCTGACTCCGACTCATCGTGGCTGTGTTGAAGTGTTTCGTCTTCAGGCATTGTGTCGGTGTTGTTCGTCAATGACACGAGTTCTGCAGGATATCTGGCGTTCGAGTCACAAAACTTGCTCGAGGCGTTACAACCTATTTTGGAACTCTGGAACGGCGGCGCCACCCACGGCAGACCACGGCCAATTTAAGTTTATCGCATATGTACTGACTATCCTTTGGGATATTTAAAATACATTAATAATTATGTGATCACAGCATATACATCCGCATATGTAAAATTTGCGACAAAATATGTGATAACTGCATATGATTCCGAAATATTTTACATTATGTATGCCCACAAAAGGTAAAATATGTGAGAAACATATGCGAGAGCCACATATGTTGCTACATATTCAAAATAGGCAAGGACATATGCGGAAGGAACATATTCTAAATATGTAAGTCGGGTATTATGTTAAATAAGTGAACCAATATGCCCACGTCCCATATGTCACACGCATATTTTTAATATGCCAGGCTCGCATATGCTTATTTCGTGTGCCAGACAAGTGCCAGAGCAGTATATGTGAGCGGCACATATTTTAAATATGCATGTGACATATGTGACATAGGCATATTGGTTCACTTATTTAACATAATACCCGACTTACATATTTAGAATATGTTCCTTCCGCATATGTCCTTGCCTATTTTGAATATGTAGCAACATATGCGGCTCTCGCATATGTTTCTCACATATTTTACCTTTTGTGGGCATACATAATGTAAAATATTTCGGAATCATATGCAGTTATCACATATTTTGTCGCAAATTTTACATATGTGGACATATATGCTGTGATCACATAATTATTAATGTATTTTAAATACCCCAAAGGATAGTCAGTACATATGCGATGAACTTAAATTGGCCGTGGTCTGCCGTGACCTTGAACTTTCCCAGCCTCGCAACTACAGGCCCTTGGTATCACTGAAATTCTTTGTGGTGTGACATGTGCCGGTGGCATATTTGAAATATTTTCATCACACAGTAATGGTACCAAGGTATGTGTGATGTGCATCTGACCCGCAATGTAGTGCTTTACATTCCTGCTATTCAACAGACATTCATTGGTTCTCATGGGGCCTCAAATTTGACCGATCCTGTGAATTTCCTCAAGTGCTATTCCTTCATGGCCAATTTGGCACTTGATACGGGACCACTCCTGGAAAAGCTCAAGTCACGCTCTGCAGCTAGTATTCTCAAGTCTATGCAAGTAACGGCATGATGTGCCCCTAGCCCACCACCCACCACCACTGATGCCAAATCTGAGACACGTTCAGCCGTCAATGTTGGAATGTCTTCTAAACATCAGAAGCTGGACAGCAATAGCGATGGTGGTGGAGTCAGTTCTACAGGTCGAAAGCATAAAAAGAAGGATCGTGGCGGGGCGTCTAGGGGTGCGAAAGATAGAAGTGGCGGCTCAGATGCTCGCCGGGATGCAAAAGGCCAAGGTAGAGCTCATGCAGGAGGGCGTGGCAGAGATGAGGCCAAAGATTGTATGGAAAGTCTGGACAGTGCCCTGGATGACAACTTGTGCTCTCGGGTGTCTGTTGGGTCAGCAACCTTTTGCGGGAGGGGAAGGCTTGAAGTGCGGATGGCGAGATGGCCGACGTCATGCTCACTTAAGCATGGTAGCCCACACTGGGCTTAGCTGTCCCGTGACTCCGCCTTTTCATGATATTGACAAGTGGAGGTCATCCATCTCCATCTGATATTTGGCAGTTCCATCCTCATGTTTGCTTGGCAAGGAACTAAGGAGCTTCATCAATGAGGATCCACCGTCTTAGAGATTAGGGTGCGCAAATAAATATATGAGTGTTATCCTTCCGTCAGCAGAGACGCGAGTTTATTCATCTAACTACGAGAGACTAGAAAATCTTCCATAAAGATCATTCAATATTGAGTATATCTTTAGATTTTTTTAAAGTAAATATGTTTCCTAATGTATGATCTAGCTCGCCAGAACCTGGCTTCTTAGATTTGCAAAGTAATGCATTGTGTCTTTGGTTCATGTAGCTGGTATGAATCATCAGAAGCATGGGGGTTGTCCCAAGAGCGAGGTTTGAATATGTATCTGTGGATTCAAGTGGCACTTCTGTTAAAAATGACCGTTTCGCATAGCTTTTCACCAGCGTCATCACGTACTAAGCAGATGAGGCCATCAAATAATTTGTCCTGCCATACTAATGAATGCAGAGCATATTCTCACCAAAAAGCCACGACATACAATGGTAAGGAGGAGAGAAAACGTTGATGAAACAGTAGTATGACATTTGCGTGGTGTCTGTCGCAGTCTCGCAGACGAGGACATGACTGACTCGGAATAGGACCTATTGCAGGCACATTAGCTTGACTGTACAGAATCTGCTTTCATAATCTGCTATAACATTCTGCTACCAGTCGGGGACTTTCAGTTCTTGTCCCTGCAACACTGCACCTCTGTGCCTCTGGTAGAAAAAGGTTCTACATATTGGGTTCTATCCTTCCAGCAGTGAAATCCCTATCGCTTATCCTGCCTCTAAATATGTATTTCATTAATAAAAGCCTGCTATGATATGAAAATCATGGTTAAAGACATTCTTTCGCAGCCCTTACTGTCGCCTGGTGGCGCAGCTCGGCCTTTTGGATGACCTGGATCAGCAGCAACAATAAATACTGCCAGTTGATAGTGTTTCGTGCACCTCCTGGATCTTTTAGGTTGGATTTCCGACTTGTAAGACGTGTTGAGAAATGTAAGTGTCCAAGACACAACTTGAATCCAATTGGTGGGGCATCAGTCGCAAGACATGATATTATCCCGTTGTTAGCGCTGCTCACTTCTGGTAAGACAGATTTATGATTGTATTGGGTACAAGTTCGGTCAACGGAAAGGTTGCGACAAATTACGGCTATAATTAATGTGTGCGTGGTATTTATTATATCAGGACTTCTGAGGTTGGCCAGGCCTGACAACACAGTGTCCTGGCTAATAATAAGATGTACAGTCTATTTGGTTTACTCTGCATATTATGTAGTTCCACAGGAAATCTAAATGCCAATAGAAATAATGTATATGTGCGCCCACTGACATAAGCACCAACAAATGAACGACGTCACATATGATCGGGTGGCGTTTCAACCCCAACCCTTGTTGTTCCATTCCATTCCTCTAGTCCACACAAAATCACAAAATGTCCTTGGGAGAATGTAAGGGCTTTTCGGAGATCAAGAATGTGAAATTCAACGATTCGCTTTAGCCGACGCAAAGTTCCCCGGTCAGCAGGGCCTTGCCGAACCACCTCCACAAACTCGAGAAAACCCAGGGCAGGTATGCTATTGTTTCTCACATGTTTAAACTGATATACCATCATACCGAATACCTTAGGTCTATCCAAAAACCGATCCTAGCGGTACGTTCATTCGCAAACAATTTCCGATCGGTTAGTTAAATGCCTCGGAACCTCAGCCGCACCTTTAAATTCAGTTCCAGGTACTGGAACTAACCGTATAGCCCAGCAATACCTCGGAAACCCATATTTGCAAAATAGTATTTTCTGGAAGCTTGACAAATCGTTGACTGAGGTGATACAGACGATCGAACGCGAGCAGTCAGGTGTGGGTGGATCGCCAGAGGAAGTTGCGTTGGTGGATAAGTTTAAAAGATGGAAGGATGAGCTAGAAGTCATCATGGCTGGAGGTGTGAGCATGAGGGACAGAAACTCGGGACCAGTCGATGGCATACACGCGGAGGAAGGCGGTTTGTTCAACGACTAAGAGTGGGGCGCCTGATGTTGTATTTTTGTGTACCCAGATAGTAGCCTGTATCTGCATCAAGTATACGCGGCGTTTCGTATGGTAATGCAGAAAATGTGGAGCGGAATTTGAGGCAAATGCAAGAGATATAATAACGTGGATAGAAATGATATGCAAAGATTGCGGTATGAGAACTCTATCCTCTGAATTCCAATGTACCTAAACTTGAAGTCATGCCAGACAGATATTTATTAGTACAAAAACTGACATGTAGCAAGGAGAACAGATACCTAGGAAACTGCACACACGTTGTGTACCGGCTCACGCCGGAAATGATGAAGAGATCATCAATTATTATTATCGTTTCGACATTGCTCTCTCCTTCCTCTCAGCCGACCGGACCATTACTGATTTCTTACCGGTGCAGAAAATACCAAATGAACGGCGTTGGCGTGAGACGCCCCCGACCAGATCTGAAGGGGACGGTGGCGTATTTTCTATGGCTGGGTCTGCGCGGAAGCTCAGTTGGGACTGGCGCCGGGGGGATGCAGTCCGCGCTACTCGTGTGGCATTCGCGGAGACTTGGGAGTCTCGGCGGAGCGATCTGCCCCTCAAGGGTAGGTCAATAGATAGCTCACGTCGCCCTGGTGGAAAGGCATCTGGGGCTTTGAGGCAGTTAATGGGAGTTTCTTCTGAGAACCCGGAGATTACCTACGAGGCATCAGGGAAGCATATCTTTCTGGCTCGTGTCTAGTGGACGATGAAACACGGAATCTGCGCCTAATATCACTAGACGGCTTTGTACGCCAGCGTGACCATGTATCTACATCTGCAGGCCAGTTGAGGTGGGAGGAATCTCCCTTTCGTACGATGACGAAACGAGTCGACAACGCAAACAGCAACCTGGACATCCGGTCTTTGCATTTTTATACTTAGCCGACAGTCAGCATACCATAAAAATGTAAAATACCTCGGAGATTAAGATCAATATTATGGCGGTTGTGGTGCAGGATGCTGAGTAATTCGTAATAGACAGCTTTGTAAGGTAGCATTGCGCTGTGACAACAGGTGAACAGGTGGAGTTTAATGCCAGCATTTGTGAGAGTAGTACGAGCAATCTAATCAGTTGATCAACTAACGGTCAGAAAGTTGGCACGGTGGGAAGTTGCGTGACGTGTAATATTACCTCCATCAGGGTGATGATCTGGTGGTGGAAAATGAGATGGTTGATATTCAATCGGGCAAAATGGGAGAAGCACAAACCTGTCGATTGTGTCGTTTAAACTGCGAAAATGTGTATTGGCTAATAGTAAGCAGCTCATGTGCAGCATCTAAAAAACGTCTCAAAGAAGCAAGGCGTCGTGCAAGGTCAACAGCGGCGGTGTCTAAATCAACCGCACCGAAAGCTGTGGTGCGGTGCATTGTAACAAAATGGGGGTACGATGAGAATGCGCTGTGAAGATGGGGGCACAGAAACAAGAGGGAGTGCTTACGCCGCACTGCTTTAATAGGCGGGATGAAGTTGTCTTTGTTCGGTAGGGGTGTATGGTCGGCATGTTCCGGTGGCGCGTCAGCAAAAACTCAAAGGGACTCTTTTGTATTGTCCGAATGGAATGAATAATGTGTGCATTCAACGATGAATATGCATCACTCTGTGTGTACAATAAATCAAAGCGCAGCGGTTTCCAACCGTTGTCCTGTTTGGCGTCTTTGTCCTTACGTTGTCGCCGAAAAAGGCCAGCCGTGTTTCTCGGGGTTTGAAATTTGAGACCCAGATTGTCGAGAGAAGGAGTTACCAAATTCATCACCGCTCATGCCAAATCACTGCAAATAACGCGTTCGGTACACGCGTCAACTCTACAACTAACGGACATGGACTCTTCATCAAGCAGAGTAGAGGAGGCACGGAGGAAACAGGCGGAAATACGCAAACAAATTGCACTTTTGCAAGCCCAGTTGGTAGATGTTCCCGATCAAGGAAACAGTGCACCACCCCCAATATTGTCTTCGCCCAAGCGCAAGCAACCGGCGGAGACTTATCTGGCCCCAGCTACACCATCCCCAAGTGAGCTCACTCTATGGCATATAACCCTTCTTAATGACACCGAATTGAACCAGAGAAGAGAAAGTTGGACCATAAAGCACATGCTGGCCAGCCCAATTTTAAGCCCAATGGGCGTCCTTTAGGCTCTCGTGGTAGTCTAACCGCCTCGGCCTCCAGATCAGAATTATCGAAGCTTCCTCAACGAGGGAGACCTTCTACCCCTCTACCCCTGAAGCCAGCGCCGTCCAATTTGCTGTCTAAGCTAGCCAGTCTGAACAATCAATCAAAGGATATATCGCCCACAGACAATATAACGCGGTCATCAGCTTTCGCTGAGAAGCCAATTCCGCAACCCGATCTAAATGCAGTTGCCTCCTTGAGGAGACCTGACGATGTGATAGACGCGCCGACACGGGACAATCGGCTGGCTCTTATCGAAGACTTGGAAGTGGGGCCTATAGACCACAAACCACCTTTCGATGACCCTCACTTCCAGCAACTGGAGCCTAATTCTGGTATTCGGCTCTCGTAGGTATTCAAGTGATGTAATTGTATCTTGAGCTAATTATTGCAATAGATCTCGTACCATTCCGCATGACGATGTACAAGAGTATCTCACTGCCAGGTTTTACCTTTCACCATCACGATTATATTCTGCGGTCCGTCTCTTGCCAAATAAACAAGGATACGACGTGCCTGTGGCTGGGGATTGGGTGACGATCGCTGTAGTGGCGGAGAGAGGCCAAGTGAAAGTCAGCAAAGCACCTGTAGGTATTGGACGCGAAGAAGCAGATGACGTAGACGACGAGGGATCAAACGAGCTCGTAGGCGATGGCCATGGCCGTCTATCATTCGAGGACAAAAAGCCAGCTAAACCAAAACGGAAAGACCCTGTGCCGCGCAAACCGAGCGGAAAGAAGTACGTGAACATGAAGCTAATTGATTTTGGTGCGCGTTCTCGTTCTTCTGCTACGGGTGGAAAGGCAACTATACGTGGGGACGCATTATTGTCCTTGCTTTTGTTCGAATCGGACGGACATGACAAAGTCACCAGGGACAATGGTAGAGTCGAGAAGGTGTATAAAGGAGGCAGCAGAGGCGCATTTGAGGCCATGTCAAAACTGAAGGAGGGTGACGTGGTGGCTTTGTTGAATCCCAAGATATTAAAACCGTTTCAGGTACGTACGGACACATAATTCACTTATATTGGTTTACATAATGCGGGCAATGCAGCGGTCAACAGATGCGCCCCATCCGACCAGCAATATTCTTGCCGTCACACCAGAGTCGGCTGCATCTATGGTTGTACTTGGCCGAGCGAAGGATCTTGGTATGTGCCAAGTGCTCAAGCGAGACGGGAAGATTTGTGGTGGATGGTGCGATAAACGAGTAAGCGATGTCTGCGAATGGCATGTGCAAAATGCCGTGGAAAGGCGGAGAGCTGGCAGATCTGAGTTTTCCATCGGGTATGGACTGTGTTAGGCTATAAGCTTGTTTATTGAACTCATGTTTCAATCCAGCACATCGGGTATGTCGATGTCGTCGGCGCCTACCCGAAAGCCTGCCTATGATCCTGTTAGACAATGGGGCCTTAAACCAGAACCCTCGACAGGAAGAGACACGGGAGGAAGCGCGACATATGTCGTGTCTGGTCACGTTGTAGGTGGACCTGCAGGTGATTCTCGGTCACCATATATTGCGGAGACTATGGGTCGGGAGGGACAAGCCAAAGCCAAGCGCAAGTTCGGACAGGATGCAGATCGGGAGCTAAAGGCTTTGTTGGAACGGGATAAGGAGGGGATGAGAGCCGTTGTCCGCGCGAGGGAGGTTGGAAAAATGCTGGATGAGAAGAACGGTAAGCGTGAGAAGGGGAAGGGGAGGGGGAAAGATGTCAAGAAGTGCGATAAAGGGAAAGAGAAGGATAGCGGGAAACAAAAGCCGTCCACAAAGGCTCGTTCTGAGACGCTGAGTGACTTGAGCTCCGATTCAGACTCTGATTTTTCTGTGGAGCAACCGACGACGGCAGGCGCGCAAAAGAATGCTTACTCTGCGCAAATCATTAAACAGCTGGGCTTTGACCCAACTATGAAACCAGGCCAGAAACGAGCGGATGACTCGGTCAAGAAGAAGGTATGTTCTATCATCCTACCTTTTCGTTTCTTATAGGATATTATATGCTAAACGCACTGATCAAAGTTGGAGGCTTTGACTGCTGTGCAGTCGTCTCGGAAGGAGATCGAACTGGGGCCAAGGCCTGGCCAGCGAATACGGTCTGGTGTTGTCGTACCTCCAAACCTCTTGGCCACCAAGACGACCGATGCAGTAACAGACGCCACTCACGACCTAGATGATTCGGACGGTGAGGTGGAACAAGGATTTGAAGAGATGAGTATATTTGGAAGGCCTACCCTGCTGGACGGTATGGTCGACCTAGACGGAAGTAGCGATGTCGACGACCGTAGTTAATTGTAATTTGTGCCAGCAGAATTGTCTAAATCGATATTAGTTTGCTTTTTACTCTCTGTTTGCTTTCTCGGTCTGCACTGCTTCAAGTGCCAAGACAGATAGATATTTGCCTCATTAGTAGTGATATAATCATGAGCTTATGAATAAATTAAGACTGGGAGCGGGCGCATCCTCAAAAGTCAGACCGATGGGGATGGCACTTATTGGCAAATTATTGCAAATTATCACCCGTCATAATTACCCATAATCTGTTATATATAATGATGATTTAGGTCGTATTTTTCTGATCCGGGCCCCATAGCATACAAGTTCACTGAATCAGTTTAAACGCCGGCTGGCTCAATAAGATCCAACTCCCGAATATCGACACTTTCGAATGACTTATTTTTCACCCTCCGTGTCTCCAGTTCACGCTTCGTGTACCATAGATGCAGTAGATGGAGGCAGTCTTTAGCCTGTAATTTAAGTGTCAGGAATTTTCTACAGGTATAAGAGGAGAAAACTCACGACCACGAATATTCCCAAACCGATGGAGTTTCTCCACCTAGAAGGGATGCCGTCAGAGGGCCCATCATCGGAGAACACAAAGAATCGAAGCTACATACCAGACAGGATCACATTCAGTCCAAGTCCGTGTGCCCCTCCAGGCGACACTAAGCACCAACCGTGCTGCGACTCCGACCTGTCGAAGTGGACCAAGCTTGTTCCAGTTATCCGAATAGCTCCACGGCCCTAGTGGAGGTGGGATGTCCACCACTGATGGGCGCACGGCAAGGAAGCGACGTAGGAGAGGAGAATATTGTGAGAGGCGAAACAAGAATGAACCCATGATGGATGAGATAGTGGGCAGAATGAGTGCCCCCCCTACCAGACGACCGAGGGAGGAGCCCGTCACTTGGATAACGTCCTCTGCTGCTACTACACGGTTAGCATTTTCGTCAGCATTGAGATTGGCCAGCTGCTGCCCATTGGCCCGGGCGGCTGGGGGTGGCTCGATGTTCGCTCCAATTTGAATAAGAAATGGTGCGTTCAGGGCTAGTATAAATCTCATGACGGGCGGCCTCCTCCCAGGTTCGGTATTCAACACCCAATGCGTGAATCGGATTAAGAAGGATTTGTAAAATGCACGAACGAGTGGGAAGAGTAATAGACCGAAGAAGGCTGGTGAGGGCGGCCAGCTAATTAATGGGCCCGTTGCAACGTCAGATCCTAGCACTCCCGATGACGACCTCCAGTGCTCTAGGAGGATACGTTCGCGGGTCGCAATGGGCGTTGAGGTGGGCCAAGCGAGGAGGACTGGAACAATTGGCACCACGGCTGCGGGGAGGGGTACCCGGGAGAGAATTAATGCGATGGGTATTAGGGGTAGGTTAAGGAAGGCGTGCCATGGCCATGCGGAAATGTCATGTGTGAGGAGGAGGTCATACATTCTGACGAGTGATGAGGATTTACTAGAGCGGCCCAGAGAGAACGACGTACTCTTGGCCAACGAACTGATTCAAAGCAAACGCACCATACGCAGTGCTAAGACAGTATATTCCTGAATAAAATATCAATACACAGAGCGCTCTGGGAGTGAATGACGAGACACACCCGTTCCGAAAGACACAATCACCGCTGACAGACCAGTGAAAGTGACCGCCCTCCCCAGAATCGAAAGTGTTTTGTTCCCTACGTTCAATATTCGCAATGGAAGGGGATTGTCGCTTTCAAGTTCATATATCGCGCCGCACTGAGGACATTTTAGTGCATTTACAGCACGAGATATGTCAGATTGGGCTGATTGTATCCATTGTAGAAGGCATGTTTCGTGTGCAACGAGGGTGCCTATAGACCGTCTGATAAAATTTGTTGCTCCTTTGTTTGAAAGAAACTACGCACAGTTGCATGGATGTGTCCATATCCGAGGAGGATTCTCTGGGTTGTCGAAGCGGTCTTCCTCCCGGCATATGTAGCACAATTTGACCTAGATAAACAGTCAGATGTGCAGATAACGCCTAATCAGGGCCTAAGTACCCTCAGGTCATTGATAGTTGGCACCCGCCGTACTACTTCAGCCATTACTGGTCGCCGTCTGCGTGGAAAATGGGTTGAAGTCTGTTTGCCACTCCGTGTAAACAACGCCACACAGTTGCTCTCGTAGCGCCCTGTTCCTTTCTTACTTACTTCCATCTTGCTGCCTTTGACTTCACTATGCCTCGTATTCTATTCGTTAGTGGATTCCATCCTGCGACCCGGGCTCGCGATTTGGCCTATGAATTCGAACGGTAGGCGTCACTTGTCCCAGTGCAAATTTGGCACCAACATCTTTTTTTTCCTTCCTCAGATTTGGTCCCCTGGTCCGATGCGACGTTCCAGCTCCTCGCAACCCGCACGCCAGTTCCAACCCGTAAGTTAGCATTTCCCGCTCCTTTACTCTTGCATACCCCAGTCGAGTGGAATCGAGTCGAGCGCCACAATAAATACATAAAAAAAACGAACTCGAAAAACACGAGCCACGCTTCGCATGCATGCATATATACGTCGTCGTTGTCGTCATCGTCGATTGCGAACGATTCTTCCTCCCGCGCTTCGCCTCAATGTATCCGAATACGATCGCTCATTCAACGCTGCCTCCCTCTCTCTTCGAATCAATCCCAGTTACGCCTTTGTGGAGTTCCGCAGCCAGCGGGATGCAGAGGATGCTTATTATGACATGTGCGTTTATCTGTTGTATGTTTCAAAACTAGCACGTAGACTGTTTTCTCGTGTAATAGGCACGGACGGTACTTTGAGGGTTCGAGACTTAGTATCCAGGTAATATGTCACTTAATGTCTGGCAGGATATTTCATTGAAACATCGTATTTGTAGTGGGCCAAAAATCCGCCATCCTCGGTCTGGCGCTACGAACGTCGTGAGCGCGGGGGTGACCGTGGGGGTGAACGTGGTGAGCGCGGGGGTGAACGTGGTGAACGCGGGGGTGAACGTGGTGAGCGCGGGGGTGAACGTGGTGAACGCGGGGGTGAACGTGGTGAGCGCGGGGGTGAACGCGGTGAACGCGGTTCGCCTCCGTCTCGTCGCAGTGGGGGTGGCGATCGCGATCGCTCCCGTAGCCCTCGCAGGCGTGGCGGTGACAGGGAAAGTGGCCGGGAGGAAAGAGATGGTAGAGACGAGCGTAGGAGGCGAAGCAGGACCCCCCCTGCAAGGGACTCTAAGAGGAGCCTGTCGCCTGATAGGAGGCGGGACGATCGGGCCAGAACTCCACCTTTGGATGATGGCGTAAAGTTGAAGGAAGAAAGAGATGACAGGGCGCAGACGCCACCATACGATCATTGAACTGCTCGAAACTGATCTTAACTCCTCTTGACTCCATTTTCCGAATCATTAAAAAAACCAGCTGTTTGTGGTCTCTGTCTCCGCGTAGTACACGGTGTCTCTGTTTTCCCATGAGTTTGGTTTGTGTAGTCGCGACTGTTGCCAAAATAAAATGCTGATTCGAATTGTCTCTAAAATATTCGATGACATAAATTTTCCCCACCTTCAACAACCCATCATCTGAGTACTTAGGCTCGAAGGTAATGGTCTATGCAACAATAATCTAGTCCGGTAGAATAATTCTTCAAACTCAAAAGCTATGTCTACTGACGAGTTAGACCGCCAGATGCTCACATGCGCGGTTCTTATTCTCTGCTGAGGGGGGGCCTTCCTACCCTGCCCAAACATTGGAAGCCTCAGACCGCCGCTCGCTTACAAGGCGAGCTTCTTTACATCAAAGAGCTGGGCAAGGTCACAGGTGATCCCCTGTGGATTCTTGTGGATAGACTTAGGAAGCCCAGTGCTTTTTTACCGCTGTCTGACGCGCTTTTCAAGAATAAGATATCGGTAGAGGATTTTCGACCATGGAAGGAGGTCCTTAAGGCTGCGGACATAGACCAAGCTATTTCGATCTTGGCGAAGACGAAGCCTTGGATCACCCAAAATACGCAGAGTTTAACGGGTTACGAATGCATGGAGGAACTGGATAAATACGACGACGAAGCCCCACGTCATATACATAGCCTGCCCACTTGGCTGATAGTCTACATCGCATCCTATAAAGTTCGGACACCAGCACAAGCCTCTGGGGCCTTGCTAGACCTCGTCTTCAAACAACTTCTATACGTCCCTCCTCGGCTCCGGCCCTCACTGCTCATCATAGTCGCCCTTTCTCTCGCCAGATATTCGCTCCTTGCCCCAATGCGACGCATGCTAAATATATTTCTAACCATTCCTTTGGATCATCCCACTCTCCATTTTAACCTCCTTCTTCAAGCAATTGCGCGTCTACCCCGGTCAACCGAGGCAACTGATCTAGCCGTTATGGTCATGGATGCTATGACTTCGCGTGAAATCCGTTTCGCCTCACGCACATACCACATCCTCCTTGCTGATCGGTTCGTCACACTGCAGTTGACCAAATTACTTGAAACCAAGATGGCCCAGGAGAAGTTCACACCTAGCACTGCACATCTCGAGGCCTTTGTGCGGGTCTTCTCCAAACATGGCGCGATTCATGACGCTAATAAATATTTGGAAGCGGTTCGGTCCCATGAAATTCGGAAAGGCAACTCATACATACCATACATCCCGAACCAGGAGGACGGAGGTATGGGCACTCCACAGAAAGTGAACACCTTCTACATGCGTACTTTTGGTCACGATCGTTTCTCGGCGTTCCAGTATCTTGATCAGCTTTTCGATACGGCCCAGGGACGAAAGGCGAAGAATACCACCAAACCCATCACACCTGCTTTGTACCTTCGAAAAGGCAAAAAAACCATGAACATCTTCGATTGGACCGCGGCTTTCTCCGTTGCGGCTCGACAGTGGAAAACATCATCTAAAGTGCTCATTCATTTATTCGATGAGATGGGCAAGGTGGCACTCTTTCGTCCCACTGTTGCAACATACACCGTTCTCCTCCGCGGACTCATTATGCGGCGTGATTACGATGATGCCGAGCGTATTTGGGACAGACTTATTGCAAATAGGCTGGCTTTAGATAGGAAAGCGCTGGGAGCTGGCGTTAAGGCTCTGACACTGGCAGGGAAACCTATGAAAGCTTTCAGAGTGCTCGAGGAATTCTGTGTGAAGCCGGGGAATCCACCTGCTAGTAACGCGGCCGTTCGCCAAAACCCACACCCTTGGCCAAGGACTCCACAACGGCGTATTCAGGTCGATACCATGACCATGAACGATCTCATGGTTGCTTTGCTACGCATCGAACGGCCAGATGTCATATTCAAGATCTGGGACTATATGGAGATGCTTTACAACGTCAACCCTGATTCGCATTCGCTCGAAACACTGTGTCGAGCTGCTCGGCTTTCGGCGAAGTTGGACTCCAAATCTATAGCGGGTAACATCGCTTTGATGCGCTTGAGTAGCCCGTTCCGAAAGCCGCAAGTTGAACCTTCCAACCGCGAGGAACTTGTTCAGACCATTGAGCGGACGCTAACTGAGAATGACACGAAGGTTGCTAGGAATATATGGAAGAACGCACCTGCAGTGGATGGTGTCCGAAACGTCTTCCGAGAGCTCATATTCAGAAATTGGCCTGAACTGAGAAATGTTGATCCGCCCGCCAATGCGGTGCGTCGTGCCGACGACGGAGCTGCAATGTCGCCTTTGCGGGAAGTAGCACAGAGCATCGCACAGAGCATCGCGCAATCTTTGTCGTCCAATAGCGTCCCGGTGCAGCAGTCACGAGAATCTCCCCCACATCGTGATGCCGACGGAGCTGCAATCTCGCCTTTTCAAAAAGTCGCACATAGCATCACACAATCTTTGTCGTCTAATAGCGTCCCGCTACGAAAATCCACACCACTCATCACAGCTTCGACCTCCTTCCACGCCAGTGTTATTCCCACTGAATCCGCCTTTTATGCATACATCTTTCTCCTCGGCACCTCTTCCTACCAACACGAGATCCCCCTTGTCCTCGCGTGGATGCGTGCCCTTCGGATTCACCCGCGCCGTCGTACTTTATGCATCGCACTGATATTCTGGGCGGAGGTCAGTCTACGCGGTCCACTATTCGAAGATTGGGCGGAGAGAAACGAGAGGAGCGAGTATGGGAAGCTCTATAGGTGGATGTTGGACTGGGTAGGAGAGGATAACGTCCCAAAGGATTATTTGATAGGATATTTTCTGAAAGTGGTTGCACAAGCGAGGGATTCTAATCAGTTACCTCGAAGAAAGAGAGATCGCCCTAATATTGAATAATTTAAGGATCTGTAATAAATACCATTATTTCATTAGACAGACTAGGATGCGTAAGCTATAGTTAGTGCATAAATAAACAAGTATGCGAATGAGTATGCCGCAGGTATGGTTCCCAAGATCATCTAAGCTATCGATACATACATACCATCGTCCTATACCATCCAAATCTAAAGGATGGACACAGAGCCCATCAAACAACGACAACGTCGACCTCCTCCCTCCCATGGAACGGATGTCTCCACCCACACGCCCACTTCCCATCCTCGTACACCCTCCCCGCCGTCGTTGACGCCCTGCTCCCGATATGTTTCATTACCAGTTCGGATGTGATCACTAGCGGGCCTCCTCCGGTCTCGATTTTATCATTTATTCGTCCATTTTTGTTTGTGTCCGTGCTTAAGGGCTGTGGGCATAAGGGATCGATACCGAGAAGGCAGTCTTGTATTATGAGATCTGCAGGACGGGGACGTGCATGAGAGGGCAGGGGGGAATTGAGCGATGCGTGAGTGCGGAGAATGAGGGAGAGGATTGGGAGGAGTGTGCGGTGAATTATCAGTCCGCTTTAGTTGGCGAGCATCAGTATATGATTGAAGGGAAATCAAGACAGAAGTTCAAAGACGACCCACCTCCCTCCAGTCCCAACAAACCCACCCAACCTATCTAAAACAGATTCGCTCCTCCTTCCCTCCTCCAGCTCCTTCATAACCCCCACCACTCCCACCCACCCCCACTCCCCACAAAGCGCAAAATCATCCTCGACCAGCAACACCCATTCCGCCGCTTCGTGCTTACGACTTTCCGATGCCCACCGCAACGCCTCAGCCAAATGCAAATACTGCCCTGCCTTCGAGTCCGCATGCGTATCCTCATCTACGTAGAACTCGATCGGGACGTTGGTATGCCGCGGTGAGCTTGAGCCAGAGGGATAAAACCATTCACGAGCGTGGGTAAAGGAGGGGTGGGGGAGGGTATGCGTAAACACCGATAGGCGGGTGCTGTTTAGAGAGGAAGGGAGGAAGGGAAGATACGAGGATATGGTTGAGTATAAGATTGAGGATGGCTCAGCGGTTGAAATTCCAGAAAATTTCACATCGCCTGGACGTGGGTGGGACAAGATTAGGATATTGAGTAGCGGGGATGGGTGGTGTGGGGAGGGTGGCATCGTTAGATATTGCGCAGATTTTGAGGAGAATATGGGCAATAAAAGATATGGAAGGGATATGATGAAGAGGGAGAGCACGGTTGTTTGGAACGCAATTCGTAGACGGGGTAGGTGAAGTTGAGCTTTTTCTGAATCTGGGTGAGGAGATGGGAGGGAGTGCGGGTGCAAGTCCATCGGATGATAGTGGTGTGAAGGTGACCGCGTCACTCGAGACTTGATATCCCATAGAACAGAAAGCCCAATGACGCATATCATAGCCATAGCGTAAGTCCATGGCGCTCCGTCAAGCCAACACAGTATCGCACACAATCCTATAACTACGAACATTCCTCGATCTTCCAATGTGTACTCACCAGCACCGCACCGCGCCATGATCCATTCAGTCCACACAGGAGCCCCAGACGTGATAGCTATGTACGCGACTAAAGCAGGGCCCAGCCCCCCAATAGTTTCGTATAATGCATAATGGCGAAACAGACTTGGGTGTGCCCAGCCAACGCTTCTGCTGAGCAAGAAGCCTGATAAAGTCCTGGCCAAGCCGATGATGATCCATAGTGCATAACACCAGACCACAGACCTCGATGTTCCCGGAATTTGATTCAATAGCCCTGTTTGTATTAATCTCGATATCACTGGCCCACCACCCCGAGGCCATGCCCACGGAACTAGGAGGAACGGGAGGAAATCGTGTTTCAAGTAGATAAGCTGGCGGGGTGTGAAAGGGGATATGCGGAGAGATGGGAGTTGGGAAGAAATGAGAAGAGGGAGGAGCAAGAGGACGGGGTTTCTGAGATTTTGGAAGGGAACAAGTGGCATTGCTGCGTTGACCATGTTTGGTAGTTTGGCATCTATTATAGGAAACTCGTGTATATTCTTAAATTTGGTTTAAATAACCATAACCTTCTGATCTGAATAGAAAGTCATCTGGTCTGAGTACAGTGTCGTCCTCCTTCTACGTTTTCTCTCACTCCAATGCCATACGCAACACCATGTCACGTAAGCGGGGATGGTGCTCCTCATCTTGATAACCTTCTATTGTTATTTGCAAACGCTCTAAAGACGATGTGCAGTGGGAGGAAGCCGTAAATAGTTTTCTGACGCCATATGGCCCGTATAACCACGGCCCCTCACGTAAGTGCATCGGACATCCCTCCAGCTTCAACCCGTAAGCACTTCCAGCGGGCGATGTGATTTATAATGTCGGTAACAAGTGGAAGAATGTCAGAGTCATTTTTGGGATTTCATACAGAGGCATGGCTCCAGACCTCGACAAATAGACCTTGGCCTAGTGACACGACCCTTTGCGCCAGGAGGAATATAGATATGTATCCAAAAGTTGGGGGTACTCAACAGAACACCTCGCCACCGTCTCATCACCTGAGCTACCAATGACTCGAATGACGGGTTAGATGATGTATGCCCAGCTTCGAAGATGTAAGATAGGGTATCATCTGGGAGAGACGGTATTACAGGCCCACACGCGAAGGTTAATGGCTTGTTTTTTTTGTTGCATCGGGGATATAATAAACTAGATGCGGATCTGAGTCCATATATGTTTTGTGACTGGGTACCTGCAGAGGCAGCCATGATGCAGCTGGAATCTAAGAACGAAGACGTTGCAATTACAACTCGTAAGCTTTCAATCAACTTGTAGAGTAAAAATAGAATAAGATGGTGTCTAGGTGACTCGTACTTCCTTGAAGTTCCTTGCCAACATTGGCTAACGTCTTCCCCAAACTCCGGTCATCGTACTTGGCCTGTTGGGTTCAGTGCATCTGCAATTGATGCTCCTATTTGACAATTGAAATCTCGGGCATGATGGTGCTTCATCTCATCCGAGTCTATCCAGGTAGAATGGACCAAAACAATGGTATCGATTGCGAATGGTAGGTGTATCGAGTTGAAGTCTAAATAAGGGATAAGTAATCAAGCTCGTTAAGCCCTTCTGGTCATTCATAATATTCATACCGGGGACCGGGGTATAATCAACTCTGCTAATGAACACGAGGTATTAAACCAGAATTCAATGGCACTGAACTGGGAGCCACGTGGAAGACACAAAGACGACCGAATCGGGCAACATTAATTGTCGCCTTTGCGCTTGACTCGCTCACTTCTCTACTTACAAGCGATCCATTAGAATCACTAGACATGGCCAGAGGCAGAGGTGGTGCGTGGATATTCTATTTTGCTTGCTTTACAAGTTATTGAATGATTTTTTGAATAGGTAAATTCAAGACCAAACGAGGTGGTGGCCGGAATTTCAGGTCAGCATACAACCCTTGCGCCACGGGTTTCCGGTGCTTGATCGCAGTCTGATCATTATGTAGTAAAAACCTTGTGATAGATGAGAATGGGACTGCTGTATCTACAGATAAGAGATGGTGAGTTTTAATCTCGATCGATTGATGATTTCCAATCTGATCAAACGACAACCACCAGGGCACCCCGGAAGGAAGGCTCTGAGGAAGACTCTGACGACGAGGAGGAGGAGGAGGAAGAAGAGGAAGAGGAGGAAGAGGAAGAGGAAGAAGAAGAAGAAGTTGCTCAAGTTGCGGGAGGTTCTAACGAACCTGAGCTCACCCGTGCGGAACGCCGTGAGCTGAAGAAGAAACAAGCTCCAAAGCAGAAGGGGTCAGGGGATGAAGAGGATGATGAGGATCTGATTAACACGAACCATGTGGAGAAGAAGTTGAATATTGCGGATTTGGGAAAGGACCGGCAGCTCAGTAGGAGGGAGCGGTGAGTTCCCAGGTTTTCGATTTATAAAACTTTAAATTGATATCTTCACTCTCGTGCTATAGGGAACAAAAGGAGAAGCAGGAGGCGAAGGATAGGTATTGGAAACTACATGTCCAGGGCAAGACAGACCAAGCTAAAGCCGATCTTGGTCGATTGGCGAAGATCAGGGCGGAGCGCGAGGAGGCACAGGCAAAGAGAAAGGCTGAGGCTGAAGGTTAGTAATGTTCATCACTTTCTTCTTCGACTCTTCTATGATTATTTGCTGATAAATATCTTCGACCGTCCAGCCAAAGCAGCCGAGATCGAAGCAAAGAAGAAGGCGGCTGCCAGTGGAAAGCGCGTATAATTCGCCTGACGGCGCGCTGCGAAGAGGCGTCAGAAGAATGCATGGCTGTACAAATACCGTGTATACAAGAGCTCATTATGTGTACCAATATCTGATTGATGCAGAATTACAGATGTGCAATTCATCTTGCGTGCTGGACCAGTGGCGCGAGAATGATCAACGCTAACGCCAAGCAGAGCCTTTCTTTCGTATACATACCATCCTTCCGGCTCTCCATTACTGACTTTCACATTAGCATCATCTTGAAACCTGGGCGAATATTTGTTAATAGCGGTGAGTTTTCGCTCCTGATGTCGCAAATGAACTTGAATTGTTCTTTTTGTTAGTTATTTGACTTAGTCCTGCCAGCTTTAAGCTTGAGCACTTTGTCCGCTACACAGCGCAATCCTCATGCATCCACGAACCTCAAACACATCAGATTGTCTACAGCGAACCTTCCAAACCTATGCAAAATCCTCGCCTCACATTCTGGCGTTTGAACGATCGATAAGTTCGCTCTCGCTTTCCGCGATTTCGGTGGCCTATGTGTATACCCAAGACCGTTTATTGTTCAACTGCATTTTTTTAAACGGTTTCTTCGCTGCCCATCTTCCTATCGTTCCGCTATGACCATCGTGGCGTCGCCAAGCTGCCTTCCTTCGAGTACAAGCATATTCACATTATCTGCTTAAAGACTTCCGGTGCCACCTCATTCCAACTTGCGCTACCTATGAGCTCGCACATGACGACAAACATGTCTCTGTGTGAGTAAGGCTCGCGAGTACTTTAGCTTGCAAAATATTTGCACCGACTTTCCGTACTTCGGTCCTGCATGTAATCGGAGCTCCAACTCTCATACAAGTGTCTGTCTGACAGGGCAAATATTTGTCGTCGGCTTTATATGATCCACCGACGATGTAGTCCGAAATTCGAATGTGATGCCTTCCGATGTCCGTAAGGCCCTCGCACACTGGCCCGCCATTATGCTCACGCTCCGGTCAACCAAGATGTAAAGCTTCATACCGTCAATACATGGTTGGGGCGTCGTTGCTCTTTCTTGCTGAAATTGTCCCCTGTATGTATTCCAGCTATTTATCGCATGCATCTGGACCCGCTAACAGCTTTGCTATATGCATGAAAATGATGCAGCCGAGGGGACAGAGATGGGTATTCGAACGTATGGGCATCAAGGTTGCAACGGATGAGCAAATATCTCACATGTATATCAGTCTAATGGGCAAACCAGACAGCTTACTACGCACGCCGCTGGAAAATATTTCCCTTGGATTCCCATCCAAAATATTGCCGGAACTAGGTGGATGATGGATCGTCTGGCATTGGATCGCGAAAATCATTCTTTGATTATAATTGAAACGAAACAACACAATATAAAATGAAGCTAGCACGAAATGTACTTCCGGTACCGTATCATACGCTGTATAACATCTACAAGCCGCCTATAAGCTACGTAAAACGCCGTAATCCATCATCAGAATCAATCGGTTCATCTGATCCAGGGACATGGAGTCTTTGAGTACTATAATGCCGAATGATTGAATACGAGCAATTTTACCATCTTCGCATAGAGTATGCAAAATCTTGAGTTTGACAGCCTGGAAGCGTGGCGTTTGCAGTTTATCTAGGCTGAGAGATTCGAGAGCCAGCAGAATTACAGTAAGAAGACGTCAAGAGTCTGAAGACGGCAGAAAATCAGGAAGACGTAAGAGCCGGGATATCACTTCGAGCGATCCCAATGAAATGGGGTGCAGTATGTCATCATTTACAAGCCCGCATAACTTGGCTGGAGACAAGCATCCGTCCGTTCGAGGTCCTCGATATTTTCAGAAGCGACCTTGAAGCATTGGTTGAGTCTATCGCAAAGCGTTTTTGGAACACGAGGATCGAGACCTTCGCGAACGCGACCTTTCAGCTCTATGGCTGCAAATACTTTAACACCCTCCTCGACACCCTCCACTTCAACTGAGTTCGTGAGCATCCAAGATAATATATCCATCCAGAGGATATCATCGGAAGGTTCTTCTTTCCAGAATTTTAGGATCGCACCCTTAGCGACAGATGGCTGGTCACGGCCGATCTGTCCAGACGGTGCATCAACGAAAGAATTTCCCTTCCATAATTTCAGGATAGCATCTACAGCAGGCCGGTGACGGCCGGTCCGTCCAGATTGTCCATTACTGGAGGGCTCTTGTTTCCAGAATTGACTCTGAAGAAGAATCGCCCCAACCTCGGAGATCGGTGTGCGGAGTGGACAGCCGGGAAAAAGCCAAGGAAGGATTGTAATCACTCCATAACCTATAAACGTAAGTGCGACTAAAGCTAAAATGCTCCAACCGATTCCTGCATTATCCCCCAAGCATTCGATGACCAGGCCCAGAAGAAATAGAAATAGTGCCACCTGGATCAAGAGCGAGATTACGCTAACAATAGCCACTGTTCAGTTTGTGAGTCACGGAGGCGGCGCCTGCACGCGTAGTCGAAGCTTCCGCAGGAAATGCCGGGAACAAAGGCCATCAGCCATCCTCTGACCATGACACTGGCCAGCAAACCGACCAAGATGAGTGTCAGACTGGTAAACCATAAAACATTGATGGCCACAGAGGACGCAGATACGGCAAGGTTTTGTGAACTAAACGAAGCCCCAGCTTTCTTTGTCCAACGAGCTGAGAATATTGGCCAGCAGGATTGGTTCGGGGTTAGGCTGTAGGGTCGTGCGGCTCTCAATTACGAACGAAGAGACCACACCGGCGAACAGACCAGCCTGTTCGGCGGTGAGCGTGGTGAGAATGTACGAGGAGCAGCATACTTACGAAAACGAAGAGTGTGTCTACATGCGAATTCCTCGAATCTGCCTCCTCTTTGGCGCCTGCCTCTGCCTGCTTAACATAGAGCGCCCAGACTTTTGCTGTGGGGCCTGAAACGTCTGTGCTTAACAAATATTTTACCAGCCGTCTCCGCTTGATGATCAGCCGCGTACTATCAAACTGATCAGGACGGTGCTACTAAAACACGGAGACAAGAGCAGGCTATCTCACCTTCTCAGGATTACCTGGACTCCAGGACATGATTGAGGTTTTAGAAACCCTCGATGCTGCGGTGTGTCGTCTTTGACACAAAGACCGATGTTGACGTACTGATTGATTAATTGATAAACTGGGTTTCAAAGTAAACGCGTATCCAGTTAACGTTCCAACCCCAAGCATGATTTTACGCTGGGATGGGATCCAGATGAAGCACCCGTGGGACTATACTCCCTGATTTGATCGCGACGCCCTCTCAACTACCTTCCGACACAGCAACAATGACCACAATAGCATCCCGGTTGGCACAGACAAGTTTTACTTCGAGCAGTCCTGCTGAAGCTCGCCAACGTGCTCTATACTTATACCGGGCCTGGTGTCGCTCAGTAAGTTCCCCACCAACTTGAAGTCCAACATAATCTGATATGTCATATCTACAGAGCCAGGAAGTCGTTGATATCTATGCGATAAATGCGTCTGCTGCACAAATCCGCCATGCAATCCGTCGCAGGTTCGAACAGAACCGACACATCACCGACCCACGCGCAATCGATGTGTTACTGCTGAAAGGGTGGCAAGAATACCAAGAGACGATGAATGTGTGGAAGCAACGCGATCATATCTTGGGAATCTTATTGGAAGATCAGGGAGCCTCGAGGCCGCCACGGTCGTTCTTGCAGAAATTTTATGAAGGTACCTGGATCGCCGTTGCGGCTGCCTTCAAGACGCTGACTTTGTGTTTGGACAGGCAAGGACGAGGATGCTGTATTGCCGGCAGCGAGCGGAACATATTAGAGTATGTACTAAGAGAATATAACTTCTCTTTGAAGTCTTCCAAACCCTTCTACCCAGTGTTGAGTCTGCGATACCACGTTAGCCCTCTCGCGCTCCTGTGCGATCTTTTCTCTACTATCCCTACGTTTACTCCGTCTTCCAGAATGAAGACTCTCCTGATAATAATCCGATAACTCCAAGTTAATTACAGCGCGTTCCTTGTCGTAGGCCCCGAATCACTTTGCAGTTCTGTCCGTTCGCGTGTTGGGTTTCCACTGTTAATACTGGATTCATATACTCAATACTGAGATCAAGGCTACGCGACAGTTATAGGCAAAACACAGTCGTCGCACCATTCGAGCGAGAATCGATAGCCGCTATCTCTTGTGTCCTCATCGAGTGCTTGAATTGGTTTTGTGCTGCTTTTATGTAATGGAAGACCTTGTCTGCCCGCGCCGGACTTCAAGATGCTCACTATTTGTTGACTTTGACAATGCCATTCATGAATAAGACCTCAGATCTTCTGTCATGTTGATACTCTTTCACGAGCTGTTATTACAGTAGAAATATTTGGGCCTATAAGAAACGCTCGATGATTATGGTCAAACCCTCATTTTTTAAACCCTCTAAGCGTTTGATATTGAGCGAGTCGTCTTCCGTGATCGATTGGCCTTGAAAGTAACCGTACAGTCCGACACTCTGGAGCGGCATCACGCCAGACTCGGAACGATCGGTGCTTTGTACGCTCGAATCGTCACATCTCCACCGTGACACCACCATGCCGACAAGTGTGGAAAACTCGAATGCATATACACCGGTGTATCTGATGTGCTGCAAGTTTGGAGCTACAGCGCTCCTGCCGTCCATTTGTGCCGGGACAGTAAGCCCGCGTAGAAGTTTGTTGGAGTAAGTGTTAGGACTGCTTATATCGAGAACAACGACGGAGGGTGCCAGCATGAGACACTGAAGCAATTGTTCGTCTGTAGCACCATATATCGACAACCGAGATATTGGACAGGAAGACCGAGAGAGAAATAATAACAGACTTTCCTGCGGCCAGTTTTCTGGCTTTGGAATCCGATATGGCCCTCGTGACAACAGCATAAGTTTGAAGTCACAAAGGGCAGGCAATGTGAGATGGTCCAAGAGGTCCGCCATCGCAGCACATATACCCCCTTCATTGCGCGGGATGGTATATGTCAGCGACAGAAAGCGTAGTTGTTCGTGTCGCACTATAGCTGGATAGGCGAGGGAAGTTATCGTCATCGAGTTAAACGTGCACTGCCTGAGATTGGGTGACATGCTTAGAATGTCGAGACAGTCTTTGACGTTATTGTGAGTAACGTCACATACGGTCATCTGCATCCAAGGCACGCGTAGATGCTGTACAGCAATGTTGGCTAGAGTGATGCGACGGAGGTGTGGAGCAGTGGCGAAGATGTCCAATGAACAAGTTAAAGGACTACTCCCAGTTCCTTGAAGCACAAGAGACCTTAGATGAGGCATCGCACTACTAGCGGTATTCAGGCGGTGCAGGACATTGATCGGAACATCTAAGCGTACGTCTGCCCAGCGACTGCTACAAGAGACAATGACATCCAATGCTGGATGGATAGTCAAATCGCCAGAAGATGTATAGGAGGGATATGGCCGGTCTGCGCATGTGAGCGATAGAGGACAATTGCCTGATCGCTGCAACCAAATTTTCGTAAGAGTAGCTTCGGCGTCGGCGTCACGACGCCAAAGCTCGATGGAGAGCGAGGACCACAGCATGGGGGTTGACAATGCAATGCGCCTCCAAAGGCTACATATTTGGCCTAGTAGACACGGCGGTTCTGTTGCGTTGAAGGTGGAGGAATCAGGGAGGGATAGAAGGAAAATCTCTGATAGCAGTTCGGTAGGAAAACGTCGCAGTGGGGACACGAGGATCCTATGCTCATCAGCCAACTTTTGGACAGCAGCACGTTTATGTACAAGCCTGTCCAAGACTGCCTTCTGTCGTTCGATCTCCATATCCAGACGCGAGAGATCAGACGCAGCCTGTGACAGCACATTACGAATGCTACTTGATTCGGCTGCGCTGGGAATATCGTTGGTACCCATCAATCTTTGCACGGGTGACGGGAATGGTGCATTGATTTCATCAGCCCAATCAACTGCAGACTCTAAGCCGCATTTCGAGCACAGCATCTAGTATGGCCAATTCAGCATTTGGACCACAGGTTCAAGAGCAGTGATTCCGCTTACGTCGTTATCTAAGAGAATCCAATAGATGGAAAGCGGTCGTTTGCTGTTGACGAGGTATCTGAAATTTTATTTAAATACAAATACCTCAGATTAGATCCGCGTACTTAGTGATCACAGGCAGACAAGCAGAAGGTGTGACTTTAAATGCAAGAGTCTGGGAGTGCTTGACAAGTAACTAACTCTGGAACGAATGCGGCATGTCAAGCCCCTATAAAGCTTTATATGAGTATTTTACGCCGATTTTACGCGACATTCTTGCGACGAAGCACATCCTCATTGTAACCCTCAGCCAGAACCCGTTCGACTCTCACCCACTTCTTCCAGGGTTCATTACCCGGAACTAGTCTCGCATGCATGGCGTTGAATGTCCACTTCTCGAGATTATCAAAAAATAAAAGACCACATAGTATCGTTACACTCATGAGTTGGCGATGGATCAAAGGGGAGTCCAGGGGATGCGCGGCAGGGATGGGAAGCAGCGGAGACGTCAGCAAAGGTAACGAAACAGGGCGTTCTTCGGATACGCTGTTGCATAGACAGGGGAGACATGAAGGAAGATGTCAACGAAGCTGGCGGGTAGTTGGTATCACTGGCAAAAAATGGTCAAGAACAAATCCGTGGAGGATGCGGTGAATATACGCTCGCTTACGCTGCCTAATAGATATGCATGAGCAGCAGATGGTGATTGAAACAGAAGGGTAAAAAAGCGCGGCGAAAGGTAGTGGATAGTCAGGTGTCTGTTGAGTTTCGTGCCGCACGTCGTTGCTGGAACGAATGTTCGTTGAGGAATCGACGGGTTTCCGGAGACAAGAGTGACGGTGATACCAGTGTCGTTAACTCGACGACTAAGGAACTGCTCCACAATTCTTGTCACGTGGGTCTCCAATGTGCTTTGGTTCTGCCATTTGATCCCGCCGCCAATTACCCTATCCGCAAGTCCGGGACCTAGGGCAACAGGGAAAGGCTCAGGCCGTATAGAAACATCCAGCCGTTTCTCGTAATGGAGACTCTTCGCCTGATACAGGATTCGGGGAAATGTCAGAAGCAGCGTAAATGGCATTCTGCAGAGGGCAGATAGCAGAGAGAAGGTGGTCAGGGGAGTTGCCACTGTTGGCTGAAGGGTGGCCATAAACGCGGAGGGCTTTGGAACTTGATTAGATGGACTAAGAAGGTGGATGCGGATGACTGGATGAGGCGGGACGAGAGGTACGCTAGAGGAGGGTGAGTGAGAAGGAGACTTGACAGCGATCCTGTAGAATCCCGATCGGCCATTGAATGGAGATACGTGAAATGCACGGGGAATCGTCCACTGGTGGTCGAATCTAGGCCGATGTAAGTGAAGAAGCAGCATTTATGGCGCGGAGCGAGATACTGACCCGACCAGTGGTTCGTCGTCTTCCCCATGTGCAATTTCCATAATATAGACATGGCCCTCTCCAAACGTGTTGTGGACCTATAGTATGCGTTGGTAAGACATAGGGTGAGATATGAAGTAACGCTGTGCTACCTCAAGAACAGTAATCCACAAATCGTTGTCGGATTTGTAGCAGAAGTACACTGTTAGGGGATTTATACCCGCCCACCCCAGAAAGCTCGGCATAGTCATCATCCACGCATCTTCTAGTAGATGGCCATCATATCCTCGCTCTTCTAGGACCTGTATAAGTTTGTCTTTGAGGCAGAGCGGGGGCATGCCTTGGACTTCGTCCATTAAATAAGTGCTTGAGCGCAAACCGCTAAGTCTTCCCCAGGACCCGCCATAACCAAATATCCATCCACGGCCTAGGTCCAGAGTGTGGCTTTCCAGGGCATTCAATGATACCAATAAAGATATTGTTCAATATGTGAATGAGTAGGCAGACTTGCAGGGCCGTAGCCTCACATGCGTCATCTGGTTCTCAAGGATATAGGCTTGAGAAATGTCAACGCGTGGTCCGGAGAACCAATAAAATACACTTGACACTAAAGTCCGTATAATGACTGCGCATATGTGTAAGAAAGCCATTAGGAGCGACATCATGATTTTGAGTTGGGGGTTCAAGCGCTCACAAGTTACTTACCAAATGCAGCCACAACGGTTGCAATTTCCAAGTTACCTTTTCAAGACACAATCATGAAATCATAGAATTGCTACTAAATATTCACTCTGTACACAATACAGCAAACATAATAGAAATTAGAATGAAAGGCCAAACATAAGCAATGTAAAGTGCAGCCATCAGCATATTACAATCCATTTGCTACGCTCCAACGCAAGTCTAATGACCAGCCAGTAGACGGGTAGCAAAGAGAAAGTAAAAGATCCCCCGACGACACAAAGCGGTAGTGCAATACCAAGGTCATCACGCCTCCCGTGTTGCAAGCAGAGCACAGGAGGACAAGGGCGGCAAAAATAAGATAACCAGAAATGAAGGCGGTGCCTTCATAATAGTGGTTAAACTATTAAGAACAGACTGAAGAGAATTGATATCAGCTTAATCTAGGTGTTTGAACTGTAGGCACTTACTACTACACTTGATCTAAGCTGTTGAGGAGGACGAAGAGAATGCATTTAGGGGCAAGTATACACAAGAAAAGTTAACAGGAACGTACCCAAAAGGCCAGAGTGGTAAGGAATCACCTTGGAGAAGACAGGATTATATACTGCAGGCTGCGCACGGGCCTTGTTTGGTGTCATTTGGCCGAGGGTGACTTTCTTACTCAGTTACGGGGATCTTTCGTATTTTCCGTATTTTTCGCATTCTTGAACGACCTCAGCTTTTACGAGGACCAAGACAAGAGTTTTTCAAGCATAAAAAAAACCAAAAAAAAATCATGTTGATGGATAAATCTTTGAATCCTCTTGGCACCACAATCCGCCACACTTCCGCATCCGGAAGTGCTGTTCTCGAGTTCAACGATCGGTTGAACGACGCGTCGTTTGTGATAATGTTGGCATTGCCGGTGGAGAAGAGCCGCGAGCAACGTCAACAGAGGCTCCAGGCGCGTTTCCGAGATCGTGGAGGGTGAGTCAAGACTGTCCGACACAACAGCTGCCCAAATGCTAACTTATGAACTCACTGGCAGGATATTTGTGCCGTCCGAGAAGAATGCACTTATAGATATTCTTCTGGCCCGGTGTGTGACCGGTGAATCTCTCAGCAAGCGTGTCCGCCCCAGAACGCAGCAGGGATCTTCACCTGTACGCGAGATCGGCGATGGAAAAACCCTGGCGGCAGATGGCGGGCAGGTAGCAGCTGCGCCAGACACAGCGTCTTTGGCAAATGGGAAAGCCATAGGTCAGACGAAGAGGTCTCGCAAGCTCTCCAAGGAGCCAAGCGGCAAGGCGCCCAAGGCGGATCATGATGATGCATCGGATAATGGGTCACCAGCAATTGGTGAGTCGTACCTAATATTCCCTGCTACCTGTGAAATCTTTAACGTGCTCTCAGGACCAAACAACAATGTTGAGGTAATGATGAAGAGTGCGCGTTTGGGCAAAGGCAAGGCAAGATCGGAAGTTATAGGTACCTCACATCTACAGTCCTATCAAGTTGCTACTTAATGACTATCCAGTTGTCCCTTCGGATGAGTCCCATGCACCCAAGCGGACAAAGAGGCTTCCGAAGGCAACTAATCGGCCCAAGGACTGCCATGCTGATGACGGTGCGTTGCTCTAATTTAATAATATTATCGGGCTCCCTCACTAGAGATATCAGACAATAATGACCGAGAGGACAACCCCGTTCGTCTGGCCCCAAAACGTCGAGGCAGGCCTCTGAAGTCCAAGCCGCAGAGTCAGCCTTCTATAGCTGAAACACTTGGTTGGTCCACCATATTCGATTACCTCCTCGCAAACCTGATGCGATGCATTCAGATGATATCGTGCGCGCGGAAGAACCCGTAAAATCCAAGAGGGTACTCAAAAGGCGCCTGTATGCTGCAGACTCTGACCGGGAAGACGACGGCGCTTCCTCAGATTACACGCCTACTTCTCGCAAGCGTTCATCCAAGCAAGCAGCCCTGGCTAAATCAGCTGCCACCGCTGTTCGCAGGAAAAAGCCTGTTCGGGTCACGCAGCCTGACGACTCGGATGACTCTAGCGCTATAATCATAGTTGCCAAAAAGAAAGTTATTAAAGCTGACTCTGGTATTGTGCTATTTTTGCTGTTGCTACTTAGGTTTTCACCTCTGTTTGAAGTTCTAAATTCGGTATATCCGAAGAAGCCTTTCTCCGACTCAAGGATTAGCGATGACGGAAACGATTCTCCTCCCAAGCCGAAGCCCAAACCACGGCAGAGAGCAAAGCCTCACACACTCAAAAAGAGCCTTTACCTCGATGACGACGACGACGACCACTCTGAGACAATCCAAGTTAACCTCCCTGCCCACACAAATCATGACGTAAAGGTGAAGGCCAATCGAGCCCCCGCTGCTGTTGAAGACAAACAGGATGCCGCAGCCAAATTCAAGTGTCGCACGAGGTCCACAAAGCCATCGAAGACTGTAGCAGCCCCAGACACTGACGGCGAAGAAAGTCAGGTGGAGCCCAATCACCTCCCAAAGGTTAAAATAAAATCGTCTGCGAGCCAGATAAAGGTAAAGCATACCGATGCCCAAGACTCTAGCAAGCGACCGCGGGGCGTTGCCGACGTCGGTGAACATGAGCCGGATTCGGAGGGATCTACAACACCGCCCCCGACACGCAAACGTGCAAAGATCATCGCATCTCCTATATCTGATGACGAAACTTTAGTCGAACCGACACAAAGCAAGGCGGGCTCACCTAAAGTTGCAAAAGGCAAATCCCCGGAAATGTAAGATCTTCTTCACGCGCTACATCTGTCTGAGCAGACTAATATGACTTCTGTGCTCGCAGTGCAAAAAATTCCTCTCGAACGCTCAAAGGGAATGCCATTGCACTCAAAGGCAAGTCTGCATCTCAGAAGACGAAACAAATTCAACCGAAGGTACGTGATGGAATACCTCTGGCCTTAAGTCCATGCCCTCATTGCGCCATTAGCCGTCTCGGGTCATTGCCCGCAAAGGTCCGCCACAAGAAGTGCTCAGCCGCATCAAGGCTAGACCTCCTAGCTCCCCTCCAGCTGACAGCGACACGGATCCCATTGATTTCCTTTCATAACGCCTAGCATTTTTCGCCGTCTCATCATCGTAACTGTATTTCTTCTGCTGATCGTACACATACTATCCCGCTATTACTTTGCATTGTCCCGCCGCACACAGCCGCTATAGTTTTGGTTGTTCATATAGCCCTGTTGTGTACAATTCGATTCAAATCATCCATTAGAAGTCGTGCAACTTATGCTGAAGGTGGTATTAGAGATAATGTCTCAACAAGCCGATAGCAAGCGATAAAATATATAAGATAAACAATGATGTGAGTGGCCATGATCCCCGCATGCGCTACCAGTCGGTCAATACGCTACCAGTCGGTCCTCTGTCTCGTTCCCAGCCGCTGATGGACCCCTCAGTATGCCGCAGTCTAGGGTCAGATGGTTCAGCCCAAATTCCCATCGTTTCGACTTTCGGATCCCCGTCTACATCTTGAGCGGGTGACGATTGATTCGCCTCCTGGGGATCATGTGCTTCGTTTTCATCCGAATCTTCTCCGAGGTCCATTGCTTCCTCAACGGTCATCTCAGCCATGGCGACATCAGCACCATCGGCGTCACCGTGCGGATTTGGCGTTTCTTCCGAAGTGGAAGGCGTAGCGTGTGTTTGCATTGTGGATGATGAAGAGCCGTTGCGCTTCTTGCCAGACTTTTCCATCTTGTGCAGGACCTTCGCGATGTACTCTTTGGCGAATTTTTTAATCTTTGCAACCTTCTCATCCGAGAGTGATTCGAGTTTGCTTTCCTTGTAGCTCGAGGACTTCTTCTCCTTGTCAGCGATTATTTGTGTCAGCTGTAAAGACAGCCTAATTAGGAAAACAACGGATGTCAAGGCGAAGAAGACAAACCTCCTTGGCATGCTTCTTGAACTGTGTATGGTCCATTTGCTTCTGGTATTTGGACATATACTTGACAACCACAGAACCGACGAGTTTCTGCAACCGCTTTTCCTTATTGGCCTCCTTTTCTTCCTTCGTTTGAGGTTTCTTGGATGGTTTCGATGTCGATTTCTTCCGCGATGTCCCGTTCTCCTCTGGAGGTGGCGGTGGCGGTGGCGGTGGTGGTGCCACAGCGGCTGCGGCTGCTGAAGCCGCGGCGATGATAGCAGCTATCTCCTTCCGAGAAGGCTGACGAACAGTCGGTGTCGATTTAGCTTGTTCTTTGGGTGTTGTTAACTCCAACTTGGCTGTCGAAGAAACCGCAGAACGCCCAAGGGGCTTGATATCAATAGATGTGAGAAGATCTGTGTAACGCGAGCGTTTTGTGGGTCGCGTTTCGTCGCCGTCAACTTCGTATATAAGGACAGTTCCATTGGGATCTTCGCTATCGCCTTCCTGAGATTCATAATTTGAGATTAGTCGTTGTCAGCTGGAACACTGGTCGTCAACGTACCATCTTCATTCTCTTTGGTATGCGGTATGCGGTTTCCAGAGTGTCCCAATGATCAAGAAGCTAGTTTGAAATGTCAGCTGGAGAACAAGTACCTGATATGACCAACTCACTTTTTGTGCTAGCGCCTTGACGACTTCGTTTTCAGACTGAGCGTATATGCTGACAGGCACAGAGACCTTGGAGTCCTCGACTTTGTTCTTGTGCAGTAAGGGCCATGTAAGCATGCACTCGAGAGCCTACGGCATATTCATGGTCAGAAAGCCGAAAGATGCGACCGAAATGACGAGATATACCAGACTGATGATATCCAATTCTTTTGCGTAGTCATCGAGAATGTTTGTCATGAGACTAAAGCCACGCAAACGCATTAATTGACGAAGTGCAGCCTGATCTTCCGTCATCTGTACCCGACGAGGATCAATAACGTTCTAATCTGGAAGTGGAGGGAGCAAGAAATACCTTAACACGGATCAGGAGCTTGTACAGAACCTTGCGGCTTTGAGTTTGTCTCATTGCCTGGACGACCTTGGGTATGTCCTTCTCCACGATTGGCTTGAGGTCAGGCTGTAAATAAAATACAAGGTAAGTGGAAAGGAAGACCTGCGATCCAGGTGATTGGAGGTTACTGACCATATAATCTTCATCAAGCTTCTTGCCTTTCTTCTTCTTACTACCCTTCAGGCCGAGCCTCTCAACCTCATCTGTGATACCGAGCGCTGTATATGACCGCGCAGTAATCAGCCATACAGCGAACACAAAGACGTACGGGTGTAAATGTGATCTTACCGTCAAGATAGAGGTCGTCCATGGCTCCAATATCTGTCTGGGTCTTCCCACCAATGAATCCGACACATTTCGGTTCACCACAATAACAAGGTTGTGCTTCGTGGCTGCGAGCGGAGCTCATAAGTCAGACTGGGAAAAGACGACAGTAAGAAGACTCAACGACGTACCCGTAACGGTCGACGTTGTAATTGAAAGTGAGCTCCTCATCTTTTTGTACATCACGACTAGCAAAGATACCCATGCGGTAGTGGCTTCCAACGGTCCACTTGGCTACATAACAATTTGGCGCACAGCTGTGATTCAAAAATCGACCGATGCCTCCTCGTTTGGTTGCATCGATGTACTGTTTAATTGCAAAAAGAAGATACGAGAGCAGGTGAGTGGAAGAAATCAACGAATCGCATTGAGAAACAGAACACACCTCGTCCTTTTGCAACATCATGAAGTAGAAATGTCGTATTCCCTCCTCCGCATACTCGCGCATGCGCTTAATAAAAGATGGTTGGCTAATAACGTCACCTATGTATTCATATATCATATCATCTCTATATGAAAACTGGTCAGATGTTTTCAACACAGAGCAACGAAACCTATACTAACTTGCGAATATCAGCAGCAGCGCGGATACCAAAACCCTTTTTCTCTGTCTGTACAACTTCGATTGGGACGTATTGCTTCCGTTGAAACCTTGTGGGGAGGCAATGGTCAGGCCGACGGGAGAAAGGAAAGATGCGAAATTGTAATGTAAGACACGGATACCTACCGTTGATTTAGACAGAAAGAGCGACATCTGCAGTCTTCAGGGAGACATTCCACCTGGGTAAGCCTGTTGATGCAGTCCGAGTCATGACCACAAGCGTCCGAGCGACTATCTACACCTGTACACGCAAAAGACAGACTAACGTCGGACACATGCCACAAAAACCCGCAGAAGACTACAGACGAGTCTTGCAAAGGCCAAAGAACGATGTTTACTGACCATGCTCGTACTGACAATCGCAAGTCATACTCTCGAGGGCCTCCCGGGACCGCCCCAGGGTTCCATATTGATAATGATTACCAGTGAGCTCGACAAATGTACGCCGGGCCTCTTCTTCTGCAAGAGGGAGGTCACCTATAAGTTGGGGACCCATCCTTACGAGTTTGGCATCCGGGGCCAAGGGTGGAGTGACCGACTCTTCGACTTCGAACGTCGCTTCGTCTTTTACATCAGGAGAAGGGTCGACATACGTATCTTCCGTCTTGGCTTCGGTGTCCTTGGGAGAGAGGCTCAGTGGGGGGCTCTGGCTCTCCTTCTTGGAAGAGCCTGAGCGGCTTTTCGACATGGTGGCCGGAGGAATCAGGAATGTATGCCTCAGGAACTTGATACAGCTGTGTCTTGAGTCAATGTTGCAGCCAGCAACGATCAGTACAACGCACTAGAAGCACCACAATGAGAACAAGAGGAATACTAGCAGAGTATGAGTGGATTTTGCTACATAAATAATGACCAGGAATAATAGAGCAAACAAGAAGTAGTAAGTAGGTGTGGGCGTCAATTGACGCAAATTAAGGGATCTCGGAAAGTTTGTCTTGACCACCACCGCCATGGCCTCTTCCTCTTCAAAAAAACGCAAACGAGAAGCCGTAGATACCTCGAAGGGCATCTCATTCGCGCTGGCTGAACAGCCCGTTTCGCAAATAGGACCAGTTCTTGGTAAGTAGGTGCCCAAGAAATGTCTGATGGTGGCTGGAAGAGAAAACGCGATCTGACTGCTTTTACGTCCAGTCAGTTTTCCTGCAATAGAGCCCTCAAAATCAACGTCTTTCAGTTGCTACTTGAAGAAGCCCAGACACGAGGATGAAGTTACGCCAGAATTTGTCGATCAGGGTACTTTTGTTGCGGGTGAGGCAGAGGCGATCGAATTTTTCTCTTCCGATGAGTCGCAAAGAGCGTCGGTGGGATCCAGGTAGTCTAAAAATTCCAGTGATTTCCGAGAAGTTCACTTACCCGACATATATGTAATCCAGATATTTAGTGGGTGTGCATAATAAACGCACGGGTACCACTACTCTCCGTCCTGCACCACTCCATCTCCTCACCCACCGGGTGAAAGCCCTCAAGGGCATAAAATCGGCCCCTGTGTCTGCTCAAGAGCGTACGCAAGCCCGTGCAACGCTGGGCGAGACCTTTGGAACCAAAAAAGCCAAAGCGAACATCCGAGCACAAGAGAGAAATAAGGTAGATGTATCTGCTATGGAGGGAGTGGCGGAACACTTGCAGGATCGTATCGAGCAGAGTACAGGAGCGTTACCGACACAGGGTAAGCTGTAGTCGCTCACCGAGGAACAATTTTAACTGACCATTGATATTGCGCTGTTATGTTACAGAGGAAGCGAAAGAGACAGCTGACAATAATCGGCTCATACCAACACACAATCCAGACGCTGAAGTCCCAGGGGACGTATACCCATTGCACAATATCATACCCGAGGCAGAGTGGAAGGCACTCTCCACCTCTGCATTCACTGCCGCGGCGAGCAATAAAGAATGCATCGCCTTACTGCCTTACTCTAGATCAACCTGGATAAATCAACATCTCAGTACCCTTTTCGCAGCTTCTGTGCTGAACAAGAAGAATTTGTGAGTGCGCTAGCAATTTGTTGTGTTATTGCGGGATCATTGACTTTCGAACCTTAGGAAAATTCTGTACTACATTTCCGCGATGTTGGCATTTCGGAATGCGACATTCAAAAAATTCGAAAGAAGTGCGGTTGAAGAGCGATTGTCGGGTGTACCCAGTATTGTGATCGACGGCCTTTTCTCACGTTTCACCGAGACCTCACGGGGATCAACGAAGTAAGTGCCTCTACTCGCAGTAATCATCAGCTCATGGTCGCACTTCATTACATAGTCTGCAAACTACGACGCAAACACAGACGACCATCCTGACCTATATATTCGCGCTTTGCCTACGTATGGATGACTATGCAGCAGAGACGACGCCTATCGCGTCAGATCTCTCAATGCCAGTGACCAGGTTTGTCCTCCTTGTTATCATCTCTCGCCAAAATATAGTTGTTTATTTATTTCTGCGGGTCTCAGAATTAATCAATTATTCAGGGCCCTTGGTAAGTCGCGCATCCTCTAATCGACAATTCTCGTATTGATAAACGCGCTCGTTACACAGGCTGCTCGATCTCGACATTGAACCAGAAAGATCTTACCCTCCTTGGGTTGCCTAATAGCGCTGGGGAGAAGAAGAGGGCTGTGTTGAAGTGCCCCGTTCAATTCCCGAAGCCGAAAGGGAAGAAGCATAAGAAGTGATAGGTATGTTCCATCGCCACTTGCGGGTAGCTTCAGTCGTCGAACCACAGACTGCGTATTCCTGCAATTAAATCATCTCAGCGCATTTGAACGGCCGATTGTTTCAAGGAGAGAAGGGCTAGTTTTACTGCCAAGGCCAAATAGTATATCCGCGAACGTTCTCTCGGCCTGAGAGTGTAATCGTGAAGGATCCTCAGGACTGAGTTCAAGTGGCAAGTGAGTGAGTCGGGTCGCTGACCCGAGATGAACATAGAGGTGGCAATGTCAACATTGTCAAGCGTTGTTCATGAATTTTATTCATGCACTGTTGAATGTAGGTGGATCTTTGAAAATTCAAATATTAACCTGGTTTGATTTTGTTAATTGCTGAGAAAACCGTTTAGCATAAAGCTTTTGCGTCGCCGTGACAGATTCATCAGAGGAGACTTCATCGTCATCAGGGGTATACGCTAAGCCGCTGTCTGAATCAGAAGTAAAATTGTTTTTGGTATTTTTCCTTTGTAGTTTAGCCTTTGTGGCTTTGCGGTGTGACGAGGCGTTGCTATGAAGGCCAATGAGCCCAAGGGATTGCCGGAAGACCGATGTTCGGCGGGATCCAAATTGTGCCTCAAGAATTGGAAAACCCGCCCACCACTCGTCTCTGCTGGGGCTTGTGTCTACCAGCTGTGTTAAGCGTAGTCTGAAGACAATATGAAATTGAGATGAAGGAGGAATGCAGGTCTGAATCCGAAAATAGCATCCGCCTAAGTTTATAGCAATGATTGTGGCGCCCTTGGCTTTGAATTGAAAACCTCAGAGCTCATTCATTCATTCTGGCCTGGGCGGGCACACGACGGTGCACAACGGACAACACGACTAACCCCTTCCTTGGATCAACTCTACCTGGTGTGGCCTACCAACTTGATGGGATTCCGCTCCGAACAATAAGCAATGGTCAAGCAGCAGAACCCATCCAGGTTTTCCACTCTCAAAGTCTTCAACTTTGTGGGCGGCGGCGGTTCAAAGGCAGACTCTAACAATGACTCCTTAGCTCCTCCTCCTCCCCCGAAGGACCGGTTTTACATGTTCAACAAGTCCATGTCGTCTCTGTCGCCAGACTCGTTCTCTGTGCCCTCCACGCCGCTTTCTACCGGCTTCAAGACCGGAGGCCATTCCTTAGCTCCGAGCCACTCAACGATGGACTTACACGAGTTTGGTGGTTCCACTTCTGCTCCTGGATCTTCTAGCAAGTCTTCGGCACCCCCCAAGAGAAGCTTATTTGGCAAGCTTGCATCCAAATCGAGACGCGGTCCAAAGCCATCATCGCGACAAAGCACACCCGTGGACGATGCGCATTCACAAGCGCCATCTGAGGATGATGGTATCTCTCTGCCATGGAATTTCCAAGTGAGTTTTGCTGTATCACAGGTCCTTCTGGCTTTCGCTCTAATCACTCCCATGCAGCATAACATTCATGTTGACGAAGGGTATGTCCATACATGTTCATGGTCAATGCGTCTCTTAACTTATCATAGATACGTGGGTCTGCCACCATCGTGGTCAACATCCCTTATGGGTGCTGGCTTCAATGACGACGAGATAGCAGCCATCCAAGCCCGTCGTGCCAACAACCCGTCACCAGGTTCGCACGTATACACCGATCGACCAGACACCCCTACTACAACCAACCCGTCTGTCCTCGCAAACCCCCAACCTCGGTCAACCTCTCTCAACCAATTCTCAGACACAGCCTCGATAGCATCTTCGTATCGAATAGCACCGTCTCCACGGGCTCTTCCACCTCTTCCATTGAACGCACCTGCACCGTCAATACCTCCATCACGGAAGCCATCACAATCCCAGTCCGTAACCCAGCACTCCGACTCGTCCTCTTTTGAGTCTGGTCACCCAGAAGCTCAGTACGTATATATAAACAGTCGGAACGAGCTAACATCACATGCACCATCCGAGTCGAGCCATATGTCTTCGGAAGGTCGTTCACATTCCCCGACTGGATCCTTTAATGCTGTTCCGCCAACTCGACCTCGCACGCCTCCACGACGGACATTCCGTGTTATGAACGATTCTCCCATGGCAGCACTTGATACACCCCCACCAGCGTATAAATCGCCTGCGGCAAATTCTGGTTTTTCAGGTCTCTCAGCGGTCGCAAAGTCTACACGTCGGGATGAGCCGGAGATTGCGCCTCCGCCGAAAACGCAGCCGCCACCGCCGATTGATACAGACCCAGAAGGAGATCCAGAGCCAGAAGAAGCGGGAATGGAGCCAGAGGGTAGTGGTAGTGATGAAGAGAAAACAGTGCGTATGCGGGTGGTGCAAGATCGCAGCAAGCGGTTAACCGCACTCCCGCCCCGTCTGTCGCTACACGAAGCAAATGACCTAGACAGTTGGACAGAGTCGCTCTTCTCCGCTATTCCTTCAGCGACAGGCAGTGATATATTAACATCCACCTCGTCTGCTTCATTTAATCATCCCTCATCATCTTCAATTAATACAACACCCGCATCCGTATCTATATCCGCTCCTAAATCTTCTTCATCTCCGCCTTCATCTTCCCGCCACTCATCATTACGACGGGCACCCCAGAAGCCAATTCCTGCTACTCCGCTTGATAAAGTCAACGAAGAAGAACCCACTATTCCTCTTGGTGGGCTTAGCACACCGTTATGGAACGAGATTTTAGGAATGATGCATCAACCTTCGTCCACATCAACGGATACACCGCCGTTCACGCCAGCCTTTAACGAGCTCAATTCACCCACATTACCAGTGAGCCCCATACCGAATAGGCACACCCAGTCGGAGGAAGAAAAACAAGAGGAGGAGGAGGATGACGACAACGACGACGACGACGACGATGAGGAGGGAGAGGAGGAAATCGCAGACGTATATTTAGGGTTGGGAAAACGAGATTCCAATAGGGACTCGAACATTTCGAGTGTTACTGTGACGGGTGCGACCATAGTGCGCAATGCGTCGATAGCGACAAGGGCGAGGGCCAATGTTATCGATAGGTCTGCGCCGAGGAAGAGTGTTGTGACGAGCAGGAGCGTTGAAGAGGAGCAGGAGCAGGAGCAGGAGGAAGAGCTGATTTTCCCACCGACGCCATCCCCCATACAAGCCGGGTTTGCTGTCGGCGACACGACGCCTAGAAATCCGTCAAGACACTACAAGACTACTTCTTTGGTATCTGGACCACTGTCGACTCAGTCGCTAACACCCCCTCCGCCAGCTTTGGGTTCACCACACAGTTCATGCTTCAGCGAGTCGAGTTCGTCAGCGTCCGATTCCGAGTCGAAATCCAGCTCTTCTCATATGAACTCCCGTGGAGCATTATCGGAAGATTCTGGACAGCCTCCTCCGTTGCCCCCCAAGGATCCTGAATTGGCGTATTTGCGCTCACCCGCACCCTCACCGATGCCTTCGCCTGCAAGGTCGAGTTTTGGTGACCGCATAAGATCTCCTAGAGACACGTTCGGTGGAGCTGTCAATGGTTACCCTCACAGTCCGTTAAAAACTAATAGTCTCATCGCTGACGAACACGATGCGCCGCGGAAACCCTCGATTGTGGTTAGTGCAATCGGCACGCAAGACAAGCAAGAAGCAATGATGGAAACTGAATCGCCAACGGATGTGTTTCCGCCTTCTCCACCCGTCATTCCCCCAACCCCAACACCGCCTCCTGCTGCATGGCGTTACCGCGGTTGGTTATCAGAAGTGGTTGCGCCTTTAGAGGAATTTATCGATGAGGCTACGGATCCGCGAGAGCTCTACTTTGATTTTCAAGAGATTGCAGAGGCCGAGAGTGGCTCTGTCTATGCTGCACGCGTCACGAAACCGAGAGCACTTGGGCTCGCTCCGGACATATCTTTCGTCGCGATTAAGAATATCCCAATCTCGCCATCCGGCACTCGCAAACTTGCTGACCTGCGAAAAGAGTTAACATTGACCAGGGATGTGTTACATAATAACGTACTGACTATGGATGCGCTGTATGTAGACTTGGTGGAGGATTCATTGTGGATACGAATGGAACTCATGGAGAGAAGTCTCGCGGATGTGGTTGGGCTTGTCGCCAATGGGCTTATGGTGCAGGAGAGAATGATTGCCCGGTTTGCCAGTGATGTAGGTTTTCCCTTTTGTCTTCCGTTGTCTCCAGTGAAAGGGTCGCTAATTCTCCGCCTTCTCGGCGCAGGTCCTTCTGGCTTTGGAATACCTCCAGAAGCAACACATTGCGCATCGGGACGTCCGCTCGGACAACTTATTGTTAAATAACGACGGTGTCTTGAAAATTGGTCTGTTGTATCATTTGAAGTTCTTTCCTTGTCTGATTTACATCAACCTCTTCGTCAATTTAGCGGACTTTTCAAATGCTGTGCAGGTCACACCGGAGACACCAGAATGTACAGGGGCCGCTGGGGTGATATACTGGCAGGTACGTCGTGTCCAACTTGTATTCCTGTTAAGACTTGCTCATTTCTGTGATAGGCGCCGGAAATGCGATCGTGAGTCTTTCTCTTAGACTAGCTATCATCTCGTGCCAACGCTAATGTTATATCTAGCGGTGAACCTTATAATGCGCTCAAAGTTGATGTCTGGTCCTTAGGGGCGACTGTTTGGGAGACGGCCCAAGCAGAACCACCTTTTGCTGAAGTTCAAGACCCACGGTTAATCGGCGATCGATGGCCTCCCCTCTATCAACCTGAAATATACTCACGATCCTTTCACGAATTTCTACATTTGTGTTCAGAACCTTCTTCCTCTAGACCGGATCCCAGCGAACTGTTGAACGTATGTTACCACCTTGATCTACAATGGCGATGGCTCATGCCTGATCTGTAGACCTCATTCATCCGCAATGCCTGCGGGCGCCCAGTCAATGTCCAATTGCTTTCACAATGTAGAGCTATCGAGGAAGCGATGCTCGAGCGTGAAAATGCTGCTGATTCATAGGAACTATATATTCGTCATATACCCGTCATTTTAGTTATTCATCTATATCTCGCTATTCCATAACCCACTTATTTTTCCGGCGACATTTTCCACTGCATTTTTCAATCGATGGGACTCTTACTACAAGATCGTTGACATCTTCTGCACTCTCAGTTATGAATGTTGTTGTCTCTGCAAGCCTGCGAATAAAAGGAGTTCGGACAAGGCCGTATAGATGTTGTGTTCGACTAAGCAACTTCCTTCCACGAGCACTAAGCAGAAATTTTTTAAAATTCTTGGCAGTGCTGGTTTTCCTTTTGAAATGTGCATAATGTAAAGGACAGAACATGGCAGACGCTATTTAAACCTCATCTGCAGCCAGTAGTATGACGTTCCTTGCAAAGTTAGGTGCTTGTGCAACCGGCCGATATAAAGAGGCGTTGAATTTTACAATAGTTCGTTTTCTTTTTCTTTCAAAAACATCTCCAATTGTTTATCTTTATAAGTTTGGAATAAACCTATATTACAGCCTTGTATGATTTTCGTAACCGCTACTTCATAACCCACTGATTTTTCCGGCAACACTTTCCACTGCATTTTTCAGTCGATGGGACTCCTTTACGACGAGATCGTTGTCATCTTCTGCACACTCAGTTATGAATGTTGCTGTCTCTGCAACAAAGCCTGCGAATAAAATGAGTTCGGACATGGCCGTATAGAAGATGTTGTGTTCGACGTACCGAGCAACTTCCCTCCATGGGCACGCCACAAGGCCTCAGAGCATGTCAGCGCGAAGACACGGGATTGAACATCTTCAGAACGCGTATGCATGAGTAGGTCAAGGTTGATCGACTTAATTAGTGTGTCGTCATTTACAACTTCCATCAAGGCCTCCAGGCAACCTGATAATGTCGTTTTCCCTTCCGGAACCTCAAGTCGGATGCAGACAGATACCTGCTCGACCAAAAGGGGCGCAATCTGTCGTAATTTTTCGTTACGCCAGAAAGCTAGAAGAGTGCATTTAAGACAATGAATGAAAACTGCCGGCAGGTACTCACCTCCTTCGTCAGAATTAAAGCTTTTTGATAGAGTTTCGACTATGCACAACCACAACATTTTGTCGTGCGTGGATGAAACAGTAAATGTTCCTAGGAGCTCGGTAAAAGGTTGCAGCAAGAATGACATGTAGGTGCTCATCAGACCCTTAAAGCATGATTCATACAGCATTTCAAACGGATAGTATCTTCGAACTCACCTTGAAGTAGTCGAGAAGGGACGAATAAATATGGCAAAACGACATCTTTCTCGCATCCGATGTATCTATTGGAAACTCATAAGTGACGGTTATATATTAGGCAACGATAGGGACTCGCCGCTTTCACTTGCAAAAGCCCAGTCATAGAGCTTCCTGAAAAGAGGTCGGAACGCTGCTTCATTGAGTTTCACGACGAGTTCTATGAATGCCGGTATAGAATGCGCCTCAACCTAGGCAGGACGATCAGTTCACACCATCGGCGCAACCACGGAATGTCGTACCTGGGCAGCATCCACAGCTGTAAATTTCGACGGCACACCGAATGCCTCGACGAATGTTTTGAACAACGAACGTAGATTTTCCAATACCGTTGGCCGAGATGCGGAGCGTAGAGATTTCTTCAACAGGTCAAAGTACGTGATGATACGATCTCGATTCTGATAATAGAACTAATGGTAAACTCAACCGCTAGTACAAAAAGAGATAACGTTACCACTCGAGGCGATGCTTCAACAGAGGACCACATGGCGCACAAAGTCGGAAGCAGGATTTTCGCTGGAGCTCTTTTCGCAACCGTATTCATTAAGGATGTCGATGCTGCAGGCCGAGTGTTCTTCGAGGAGTAATGGTCGGTATAGAGTTTGATGACTTTCATGAGGTCATCACTCCCCCAAAATGTGGGGATCGACACGAGCATGCCATGGAGCACGGTCAATGCATTTTCCTCGATCGTAGGCGATCCTGGCTGGTTTCCTGGACCTTCGGAAATAACGGACACACATTTATCGATAATATCTCGGAATACTGGAATAATTCGCGGCCCAAGAGCAGCGCTATGAAATCCCGATCTCAGTAAGTTTTAATTGTATAAAGTGCGTTTCGTCACTTACACCATTGGAGGTAAGGTAGTCATGGCCGCTGCAAGTGCTTTTCGACCCTGTATAGCAACAAGCACTGATGGAATTGTGTTTACAAGCGAAATTTCCTCGCCTGGACACATGGTGAGACTGATCGTCCTCAGCGCCATCAGTGCAGAAATCATCAGGCCCTCCTCGGGGGTTGAAGAGATAATTTTACGAATTAAATCCACAATGTTGTTGATGGTAGTCGTGGCGAGGCGCCGAACTGTGTCTGTAACATTGTGAAGGCGACTGCTGAGAACACCCAGCGACCCGCTTTGAATCTGAGTGACAACATCAGCCTATATCGAAGAAGAGGAAATTTGAATTTGGACACACTCTTTCTTCATTTGATTCAAGGGTGATCAATACGGCACTGATAAAGTCCGTTGCGGGAATTGCGCCGAGCGATAGCGACATCGTGAACTGTGCAGCACTGGATATGTAGTCAATGTTGCTTTCGGGTGTCGAACCCCGCAATGTTGCCAAATGGACCAGTAGAGAAACAAGATCACTGATTGCCTTACTGGTAGGAGAATCACCACGATGCTTGGTTGAAGAGGATGTCTGCAAAGCATGACCAACGAATACGATGACGGCTTGTGCCCGGCGTTTTAACACAGAGGACAAAGGTAGAGAATGCTCTTCGTCGCTGTAGTTAGCACAAAATATTTTAAAAATATTTACATCACCACGAACGAATCCGCTCACCGAGGTAGATCTAAGAAGGTCGGTGCGATTTCCTTGGGGTCTAAAACATGACCGGTCAGCCGTTGACTTTCCCTGAGCAATTCCGTAAGTGCCTGTTGAAGGCTCGTCAGGGGTGTCAAAGAGAAGATGCAGATGACCTGCTCACAGATATCTGCACAGGGCTGGGGTAGTGCTGCATGATAGAGAGAGGAAGCGCCAATGACCCTTGGACTTCTTCTGCATTTTGACGAATGACTCGATTTGCTACTTTGTCCACAAGCAACATGCAAACGGGAGCCAGGAAATCTTCAGGCCCAAGGACGTCAACAAGATGTGAAAAAAAACTGTTTTCGCAATCAGAATCAGCCGAGACAGCCCAGAGTGTATCACGAACTTCGTGCGACGATGACGTGGTATGTGATTGGCGGCATCAGTGAAGATACGCAGAAAGTCCCTCGAACCGGTATAAAGATTCATTTTGTTCGGGTGTTTCGTTTTGAGAGACGAGACCATAACTGGCACAATACTGTTAACAGTCTACAAGAGATGTCAGAGCAGTCTTGAAGATCTAACGAAACCTACCTGTTGGACAACTTTGAAACTGTAAGAATCGTCGCGATGGAAGACATTAGAACCCATGAATGTAAACACCGGCATGACGTTGTGCAGGACTGATTCGGGCGTCAAACGAGTCAGGCTGGCCATAAGGAGCAGTGCTTGGTGGGTCGTCTGCGTGTTATCAGAAACTGTAGGAGTCATGAGTGACAGGTGTGCATCTGGAGCAGACCTTAAGCACTCACCGCGGATCAGTTCGACAAGAATATCCAGCCGGATCGCACTTGGACTCAGGTTGGGGATCTCCTGCTACCTATGTCAACAACAGCCGGCTGTTATATTCTACTGCAGACTTACAGTTACATTTTGAGCAGCGTTCTCGACGGCTGACATTAGCAGTTGCTCGACGTAGCTCTTGTCACCTAGAGCCGGCGGCTCATAATGCAGGACACCGTTTAGTGTATCAAGTAGCCGCGAGATAAGATCAAGGGAACCAGGCAAGGAACTCGCAGCCAGAATTTCAGCAAGCAAAACCAACGAAGGGAAGGAATCAGTGGACGGTGCATTGCTCGCAGGCCTGTCCGGGATCAGATGACCCAACATTGGATTATCAGAAAGATAAGACACTAACTCATCCAATTTGGCGCGTTTTTTGGCAGGAAAAATAACTTGAGTTGTGGTTGGTTGAAGACGCATCAACAAGTACTGCATAAGGGACGCTTCACGGATGATATTTCCGAGGACTTTTTTACAAGAGGGCTGTTCATTGCGATGTCAACGTGTCAAACAATCAGGTTAGTGGTAAAACTTACCGTATTAGAGACATGGCCGCCTATCTGAAGCAGCACAATACAGATCTCGATTTGGCGATCAGAAGACAGGGCTGCGAAAAGCCCATGTTCTAAATTACGCCCGAGGGCCGCTCGAGGCGCTTGCAATGAACCTGAAGTATTATAGTAAATTTTATTTATTACTTAAGACCATATCATCGACGCACCTAATTGGAAAAAGTGCCGTAGAACTGATATAAATACCGGCCATGATGCGCTGTTTGTCTCGTTCAGTGACTCAGAAGATGATCTGTCGAATGACGACACGACGAGCGTGGCATATTCTTCCAAAGAAGAGCCATATTGATCGACAAGCGAATGCTGCATCAAATCTTGCATAACAGGTATTAACACCTGTGCTTTGACCTCGTCTGAGATATTTATCATGGTTTTCAGCAGTGCGGTTTTGGCACTTGGCAACCCAATTGCGCCAACATGTGAAAGGAGATAGGATAGAATCCGTTTCTTGTATCTAACACACAGGTTTATTAGCAACAGGTTTATCGGATGGTCCAGAGATATGAAATGGCATACTTCGCAACTGCCTTCGAATCAGATTTATCACGAGCGAGATGCTGCTGCTGAAATATCTTGAAGTAGTTTCCGTCTCGAGCAATGAGGTCCTTAAATTCGACGACGGATTTGACATAATTCAACACGTCTGCAAAATCCAGATATTGCAAGTTGCCTGACGAAGAGAAGATGAGGGTCAATAAACAGCGAAGAAATAAAGTGTGTATATGTACTTGAGTGTTCCCCATAAACGGTGTCGAACCCATAAACTACATTGAGGTCTTTGTCAACTCTAGCCACTGTCGTGACACAATCCACGGCCGCCGCGCGTATGCCAACATCGGCTCCCGAGATAGCCACAATCAGTGACGGTAAAATGGTCTGGAAATCAACAGAAGGCTGGGCTGCTAAAAACGAAACAGCGTGACTCAGAGCTGCAACACACATCGCCTTATCATCCTTAACGTCGTAAGAACGGGCAACAATGCTCGCCAGAAAAACCAGCGAGTCTTCCTGTAGGTTGAGGAAGAGCGTACGGATGATGTTCGTGGTGAGAATAGGAAGAGAGGCGAATGAGTTGGCAAATTTGTAAACGGCACGCATTAGTGATAGATACTGGGTCCCTCGCGTATCCGCGGCATTCTACGACACAATTCATGGGTTAAGCATTCATGAATGTATGAAATAGAAAAGACATACGGAGGGCGAGTCTGCAAACCAATCCAACACTGCACCAGTGGGACGCGCAATGAGAGGCAACAGAGCGAAGACCGAGAATTTTAACCAGTAAATCGTTTTGCGCCCTGCTGGCTTCTGTACGATCTTGAGTCCCAAACCTCTATCGTCCACGAGCTGTGACAGGATCATCAATTCAAGTCATCCCAAATATACGACCACCGAATACATGCCATTTCGCCGTCCTTATCCCCATCATGAATATCTTCCATCCCGTCCAAGGTCTCAAGATGCATCGCGTTCAGCATTCTGCCTGCTGAATCAATTTGACGTTCACCAGAGAGACGACTGAGCAGAGCGCGGGCTACCAGATGGGCCATAGCAGATGTGTGTGGGTCAGCATCTTGCATTTTGTCCAGGAGGGACGTTAAATGTTGTTCATAACCATCGGATGATAAGATATTCTCTGCCAACGGTTAGACACCATTAGCACGGATACATAATATAAACAAAGTACGGCTGACCTGCCATCCGCGCGGCAATAGCCATATTTGCTTTAGCCATAACATCAATCGACTCTCCACCAGGTCTATCGGTATGCCATCTCCAATCATCCGCACAGCCCTGTATAACCTCATACGCTCCAATCCCGTCCTTTGCATCCTCGATTATTTCCCAAGTGGCTTTAGCGGTCTCCTTTCTGCTTTTTGAGAACAGCAGAAATCGAAAGAAACACTTGTCGAGTATCACCGATGCGAGGCTCGGGTTCGCAATGTAGAAATAGGATGCGAGGAAAGATAGGTGGGCGCGGATGAGGGTTCGGGAGGGGTTGTTGGAGAGTGCCTGGGTTATGGCAGCTATATAGGATTCGGCGGACGCGGATAGGATAGGCAGGATCGAGGAAGGTTCAGAATAGAGGGCTTGAATAACTGGTGCTTTGGTGTCGTGCGCTCGGGCTAGCAAGGCTGAGTGGATTGATGTCTGAATGTTTGCAATATGAGCTGCGGTTCCAAAATAACCGAGGTTAACATACCAAGTCGGGAGCCGATATACTCTTCTCATCTGACAATGTCCGTAATAGAGTGTTAACCGCGATGACTCTCATGTTCTGCTCCGCGCTGGTAGATGCGACGACCATGTCTGCGTTTGCCTTACTCTTAGGCTCCTTCGAATATACCTAGTCACAGGGATCAACGGTTCGTTCTTGATTTAAATATCATAAATCTCACCATGGAAAGCGAAATGATGAGCTGTTCAATAGTGTCTTTCACGTCTTCTCCATCAGAAATGACTTCTTCTGCTACTTCCTGTAGGATGGGCGGGTAACGCTGTTGTATCGTGGTCAGCATTGCACGATGTGGAGTTGTGTCGGCGGCGTCATCGGATGCGACGACAGCTTCGACAAGAAGCATCGAAAGATGACGAATGATGATACTCGGGACGTTACTCGATGTAAGTATTGACTGAGTGGTGGTTAAAGCCGTTTCCTCAGGTAATCTGCGAAGGGGGTTGAAGACAGAATGATAGACGGGTAGGTTTGAACATACCGTGAAACTAGTTCCTTGAGCAAAGGGGAAACTAACTTCTCAGAGCCTGCCCATATAAACGCATTATGGATCTCCTCATGAATATTCCTAACATCAAATTTTAACTCGCATGCATTCCGTAAGCGATTGATGAACTCACGAAAGCTTCAACACTTTCCCAACCACCGTATCGCCAAAATCGTCCACCTGATCCTGCGGCTCACAAACAGCCACAACAGCTTTCATGAATTGTCCAGTCGAAACACGAGGGGCAGATTCGACCATGGCTCCAACAATGGCCTTGGTAGCTTTGGACGCGAGATGGCACTTTTGCGAAAGAGTGGAGAGGAGGACGTAGCTCCCAAGCTGCGAACAATGTCAGCATATGGTATATATGACGAGATAAAAAATATGTAATTACGACGACATTTCCGTCCGACCCGCCCTTTAACACCTCCACAAGTGCACTCACGACGAAGCCCACGACAGCCTCATCAAGGATTTTACACCTTACTATATATTCATGCATTACTCCAATATTGAATGCGAGTAGTGCGCGGTGAGTGTATCCACCCTGGTGTGCATTCGGGAGAAGGGAAGAGACAAAGCGCGCGAGGTCCGTGTCTTGGACCATGGATGAGACTAAGGCTATACGGGGAAGATGCTTCGCAGCTGATTTAAAGGGGAGGAGGAAAGAGAAGCGAGATTGGGGTCTGCGAGAATGTTATGGGGTATGTTAGCTGGAAGGGGTTTGAAGTTGAGACGGTATTGAGACGTACTTGATGTGCAGGATGCTGAGCATCTTGGCAAAATGTGGAGATTCGTGGTATGGAAGAAATAGAACTAACACATCCTCGACATTGAATTCGTTAATTCTGTGATAAGTCGTCAGTCGCTAGGGAGTCTAATAGAAAGTCTAATATCGCACCTAAACCTTCTTACCAACCACTCCAATATTTTCCCTACCATTCCCTCCATTAACCATGGCCCCAATAATCTTAGGAATCCTTTCAAGTTCACATCCAGCTCCTCATTCCTCTCTTTGCTCAGAAGTGTCCGATCGACATCCTTCACGGCATCAGAGAACAATGCAGCCTCGTATTTCCGACATGACTGCTGCACAGACTTCAGCTGAAGAAATGCATTGGACGCTAGGAAGTGAATTGACTCGAGGTCGTGTGTCGAAGCTTGGGAGGCGGGGAAGAGGTATGATTCTGTTGGCTTTCGACGGGTGGTTGAGAGAAGAGAGGCATTCAGTGATGCGTTTTTTGCGAGCTGCGTCGCGAGACTAGAAGACATCCGTGTTGTCTTTGGGTCTGTAAATGGAGGAGGAAGATGCCAATTTTTTTCTTCTTGCGATTGTTTGATTGCCTTTTTCGGTGGAGGTAGTAGTGATCGAAATTCTCTCTTGCCAGTAAGCCTACTAAGTAGGCCTAGTATAGTACATAGCGCAAATCGTACAAGAAAGAGAAAAACAACAAAACAAATGCAGATGATGAAATAAATAACACTATGCTTTCTCGCATCTGTTTTTCAAAGCCTCACCCATCTCAACGAATCCCTTCTGCAGCCCACTCTTCAGAAAGAGTCGCATGATATACGCCGCCAACCCAGTGAACACAATAAGACTCTCATACTTTGTCCCACCGCCCAAAACAGTGCTGACTGCCTGCCACCGATCCGCAGACAGCAGCCAATGCGGGAGAGACACATATCTCCACGAGCAGCGGTAGTTCTCGTGGTCGATCACTGTGATGAGCTCGAGGGAAGAGGACGAAAGCCAGACAGACGCATCGTCCATCGTGGGCGGTATGTGCACAGGGGACATGAGGAGGTATGCGCCCTCGCGGGGGGTTTGGTCATTAAGAGGCCTTTTGTCTGTTTTGGAGACTATTGTTTGGCCCCGCCTGCGGGTAAGAAACTTAATTTTGCTTTTATTGTGGCTGATAACAGAGTCTTCTTACACGAACGGATTCCTGGGCATGTTGTCAAAGACAATTCAATGTTAGATGAAAGAACATACCATTCACGATACTTTGGGAAATCCAAGAGTATCTGCCATACTTTGTCCCTTGGTGCATCAATTAAGATGGATGCTGAGACAGAGAAAACGCCATTCGAGGATGGAGGCGGTATGTTTGAGGACGTGGACATGTTGTGAGTTATCGTTCGCGCCGAACTGCTGTCAGTGTTGCCGGGGAAGCGTTGTGGTTAGGGTTTGCGCATTTGTTCTAGACTAATTAAGACTCTTCCATGGATCCAGTGGCACTGTGTACCGCAACTTCTTGCAGTAGGTCATCTCAGTCATCAATTTCAGTGCCGGTTCACTGGATTTCCGATAGCCAGAACCTGGAACTCAGGTGCGTCGCTCCGGGTTTCAGCCAAATCAACCGCGTATGATCACGTTTGACATCCCGTTCTACAGACAATCGCCAATCTCCTATGAGATTTCTGTGGATGTTCGTATGGCGACGGTAACAACAGACAGCCAGTTCTCAGTGGCAAACGTGCAGCAGCTCGACGATATGACGAGATATGGTATTTGTAAATCACATATGGCGTCGTCGTTTCTAACATGCAGTCAATGATAATTATCATCGACTTCGTATACAAGCAACTCCTGCAGTTGCGACACTGGGCAAACCCCTTCCAAAACGGAAGTGTCCACCAGAGGTTTATGAAACTAAGTAGTCGTGCTTTAGGACCTTTGCTTCGATAGGACGAACCACAAGCACGACGAACCAAAATGTGTCTGACACCTGCTGCACAAGTCGTATACAAGCTTCCTCACCTGGTGTACGGCTGAGGCAGCGATTGGTTGACAATTTCGACCTGTTGCCACTATGCCGTTGCGATAACGTACAGCCGCGAAATGATATAGTGGTTGCGCCAGTAAGTGTCGGGCGAAAGTATTGCTTGCGCAACCACCATATTTTCGCATGTTCAAGTTACTAGAGTATCGTGTTGAATGCGAAGATTTCATAGGGATGGCCTGTCATGATTCCGGTACCAGTGACGATGCCTTATAAGGCTTGGACCTGCAGGGAGCAGCAGGAGGGAGCGCTATCTAGTATCTAAGTATCTACCCACGGACACATCGGTAACCGAACCAGACATTTAGTATGTCCAACCTGATACATAAATAAGGAGTCTCCAAAACATCATGGTGAGTTATGCTACTTTCAACCTTCATGATGCTGAACGTCACTTTGTGCACGACGAATATTCGGCAGTGATACCGACATTGTTCGGTGATGTCAATAGACGCATGGAAGCTTGGGGAGCGTCAGGATAAGTTGATCCCTTCAAGGGTCTTTATGATCTCGTTTTCTAGTCAACGATTCGTCTATCCACTTGCGAAGAACTCACTAGTGATGCGAATTCGATCAAGAGAATTAGCGATCTCCACTGGCAGTACGAGAAAAGCAACACTGCTACTCCTCCTTCCGCGGTTCCCTGGAACGGGGCAGAAATACAGGAAAGAATCTGCCAGAAGCCTTGTATGGCATATTGTTCCACTATGTGAATGCCAGACGGAAAGCGAAAGTGACCCATTCGACGTACTGATCACAGACGGTGAGAGCAAATCTGTCATTGTTGAGGTATGTGCTGCAGTGCTTTTTCCATGTTTCGCACTTACCCTCTCACGTCGTAGTTTGCTTGACTTGTGATTGTCGCGGGTGTTGTCAATACGGCCATGATCTATACGCCACTTTGTCAGTATCACAACCAATCACATGTTGATTTCACCTACATCAGCCTGCTGGACTCTCTTTCATCTCGATGGCTACAACGAGTGGGAGAAGAAAAAAAGACGTCGCTGAAGTTTGGAATCTCATTTCTAGTTACACCGACGCGAGGTCCTCCGAGCCAATCCACTAACGTCTTTCTTCGATTCCAGTCTCCGAGTGGGAGGACGAGACGCCAGCCTTCCACATTGTCATCCGCGAAACTCTCCGCCTGATTAAGACTGGCCCAGCTCTCCGCCGTAACCTTGGTAACAATCTCCAATTTGCCGACAAGACCATCGATAAGGGGGCATATGTGGTGTATAATATGGCGGACGTTCATCTGAATGAGATGGTCTATTCACAGCCACTTAAATTCGACCCGAGCCGATATTCCGAGGCAGGAGGGCAAGCAGGGACACTTCGCTATTCCTTGGATAGGGCGCTGGCCGTCATACTTGTCCAGGTACGCCTCTTCACTTTTGCAGTCAACTTTCCGACAATGTCACCTCAGGCATGGAAATTACCAAACTGGAGATCAAAATGATTCCTGCACTTTTTCTCTCTAGTTACGAATATACACTCGTCACCGGTGAATCCGGAATGCCTCTAAAGCAACCATTGCAACCCGACCGGAACGACATACACCAGGTCTTTTATGTTTACTTATTTGGCAAGAACTATGTAAGGCGGTTGGTTGTGGATGCAGTTGAAGAACCGTGCTTCCTTCAGTACAGGAAAATTTTGGAATAAGGATACTATCTGGGGGTGCCGATGCAACTTAGCTCGATCTAAAACATGTTTTTCTTTCTCAAAGTCCCGACTTAATTGATTTTTTGCAAGCATACATGTAATTCTAGGCATCTTGCTCCACTTACTAGCAATTTTCTTCTCGAATGAATTATGTTTTGAAATCATCTGGCGGGAGTAATACAGTTCGCGATATCACAGCATGGGTTTTGGTGCCATCGCGTTTTGATATTTAATATTTCCTGGCCGTCAAGCTGCGCCAATTAGCTTGCTTTGGCACCACAGTTAATACTGGCCAGTTGAACAATGTATATTAATTCTGATTTGGGAGCGGAGGTGAGGTACGGGGGATGTATAGATAATAGTACAGAGCAGCTAAACGCAATGTGCATAAGCGCAATGCTAATGGTATCACAAGGACCCTGATTGCATCTAGATAATATAATATCATGTCCATTAGGTATTTTGGTTGGTAAAGTAGATGCCATCACTGCACAAATCCGTCCATCTTATCTCCAAGAGTCCGTCCAAATAGCACCGAAAGCCTTTCGCAGCACACCGGTATGCGCGATCTGAGGCCAGGCCTATCGGAGATCAACCCTCCTCCGGTTCTTCGTTGATGGATGATAGCGAAAGATGTCGCCGTCTCGGCCTCGGACTCCGACGTTGGGGGAATTTAGACGATGTGGGACTGGATAGAGGGGAGGCGTTCTCATCACTAAGGGTAGATGTGGATGACGACGGCGAGGATGGCGAGGAGCTGTATATGATATATGGCTCGTTGTCGTCATAGTATTCCTCTGGTGATTCAGGGATCGAGATAGTGTCCCATGTAACTTTGGGTTTCGACGTGCTCTGTGGACAAAGCTTATTAAACGCAGCCCCTCTTTCGACAGTGGAAGGATTTACCATTGCACTATCATAGAGAACATCTCGATGATAATGTTCGTCCACAGACCGAGACTGTTGAATCCACGAGGAAACTCTCCTTGCCCACTCCCTCTTTTTTATAAATGCGATGCGCTCCTGGCGTTGTGCAGCAGATTCAATATAGTCTATTTGTCTGCCTTTTTCGTCATATCGTATAGGAGGGATATATGTTACGAGAGGGGATGAAACGAAGTTGAAAGGAGCAGAGGAGGAGGATGAAGCTGGGTACATTGTGGGTAAGCCGGATGTTGGGGTAGCGAAAACAGAAACACTCGGCCGATAGTCGGTAGCCTTTATACCAGCAGATGTTTGTAATTTGCAATTTGAAAATGAGTCACGGCACTCACTCGGCGCTGACAGGCGCTGACGCATGCGTCCTCCGCGGCATTCCGGATTTCGAAGTGGGCCTGGACAAACTCGTTCCGCTCATACTGGCCCCTGGATGACAAAAGCTTGAAGGGTTGGGAGGCTCAGGCTGTGCTGTCGGTGTCGCTGCCCGAACTGGCGATCTTCTACATCGGGACGACTTACTGTACTTGGAGGCTTCCAAATGCGGAGGAGGAAAGATCTCGAATTTTCGACAAGATACCCCATCGTTCGTCACGAAGAATAGTCTCGAAGCCAGCAGGAATCAGTATATAAACTTTATCTAACGCGAGTCTCAACCATCAAAATTGTTACTCAGAGACTTATATCTGTCACGGCGATGTTCAGCTACATCCCTTACTCTGAACCTGCTTATTCCTATGGTCCCAGAGGTTACACATCGGCCGCCTATCCATATACACATGCTCGTGCCTTAGCAGAAGATAGAGCGGCACGTCAAACTGCGGCGAGGCGTGCGGCCGCCGAGCAACAGGCACGGGCTCGATTCGTGGGATACCCAGAGGATGAAGACGAAGACGAGTATGGTCCGTATCGCTACAATGTTGGCTACACTCCCAGGCAAAGAGCCTATCTCGAGGCGCAACGAAAGCAGCAGGCGGCAGAGAGGGAGAGAGCACGTCTGATATCGGAGGAAAGGAATCGTCGAGAGGCCGCGAACAGAATGAGGAGAGAGCAGACAGCTAGGGAATCAATGGAGCAGTTTTATCGCAATCTTGGATTGCAGACGTCAAATTCCAAACCGGAGTCGGGTGAAGCTGTGAGTGCTCCGCGCATGCTAGGGCATGATCTTGAGCTGAGATCTGACACGCAGAAACAAAATGTATCGGAGCGTATGTCACGCACGCCCTCTCCAGCACGATCTGTGCCATCTAAAGAGCACACTACATCACCAAGTCCAATCCCATCGACTACTTTAGACGACACCGGGGCTAGCAGCATGGCTCAAGCCACATCCCCATTGTTGCTGACGCAGGAACAAACTAATGCAGCGATTAAAATTCAATCGTTCTACCGCTCGCGCAAAGCCCTTTCGACCATCTTACAGCTGGAAGCCAAATTCCAGGCTTTGAAGCATTCGTTTACTTTGCCAGAAGCGATTGATTATCTTTCCGCCGACGGCGAGGTGATCACACTCAAGGCAGACGCTGTCAACCTTCCTGCACGCCTTGAAACTGCATCGGAGTCGATCTCATCCGCCAAGCTCGCATTTTCACCGACGAATGTTCCTATTCGCGCATACGATGAAGATCTCAATCGCATTTTGGGAAAGCTCGACGCAGTGGAGAGTTGGGGCGAGAGAAAAGTGAGGGAGAGAAGGAGGGATGTTGTTCGCAAGGTTGAGCTGGAAGCTGCTAGGGTTGAATCTATTTGGGTGGAGATCTGGAAAAGATTCGTAGAAAAGGCCGAGGAGGAGGAGGTCAGTGCCGTGTTGGTGGATGAGCCGGAAGTCCTTCCATCACCAGTCGATGGCGAGCCGTCAGCTGAAATGACCGTTGACCTATCTTCGACGCAAACTTCCGATGAGCACTCATCATCTTCCGCAGTCGAGCCGGTAACCAGTATGTCTTCCGACGGATCTGCTAAGGACACGTTGCATTGCACCTCATCATCCCTTCCCGAACAAATCGCAACTGTTCTGTTCCCATCTGAATCAGCACCAGCGCTAGTCGAAAAGGCCATTTCTGTGCAGCTGCCGTCCGTCTCTGACGCCATTGAGGATATCCATTCCGAGAGTGACGCCACTGAACCCTCGAGCATGGAATCGGCATCGGACTCGGGCTATGAGAGTTTTGGATCAGTCAGCGCATCTAGCGAGCAGCGGGATGAGGAAGACGATTCGGATAACGGATTGGACGATTCGGAGGAAGCTGATTTTGTAATGTTGTAATCTTTATTATCACTGTGTTTAATATTGGGAATATATCCACACAAGTTTTACCCATTTACTCTGATCAGGTTGAGATTCTATAGCGTAGCACCTTTGCGGCTAATAACATTTTTGTATGTCAGATAGATCACTGCTCCCTTTGGCGTCGGGAGTCCTGGATCAATCGTCCTCGTTAGTTGTCTCCGGTTGTGTCAGATTTAAACTCGGCCGTCATAGAAATATATAGATGGAACCAATAAATGCCTTGTATTTACTCCTCTTGGCATGTTGTTCGAAACTGCATTTTTTCATTGGCCCAGATGACGGGGGAATTAAATTAAGTACGCGTGGCTCTTCTGAAAAAATTCAGTTGGAAAGTGTCGCATGGAGGGGGTTATCGGAACTCCAAATTATACTATATAAAACGCGAAATTTATGTACAGAAGGGTGGTATTGGTCTGGGTTTGATTGAAGTTCCAAATTTGATCGAACGCGCTTCTTTTGCCTTTTTGGTTTGCGACGTGTCCTATCCAGTAAACTTCCACGTATTCATCAAAAGTTCATGTTATAGGTTGCTTGTTGTCGACCTTTATACCCAGCCATGCGTTCTACATTTCTGCGACTCTCGTTGGCATTTCTGTTTGTCTTTCTCTTTTATTTCGAAGCCGCGTTCGCTACCGTTCTAGCGATAGACTATGGTTCAGACTGGATCAAGGCTTCGTTGATGAAGCCTGGCGTGCCTTTCGATATACTACTCAATAAAGACTCCAAACGAAAGATACAATCCTCCGTAGGCTGGAAAAATTCTGATCGACTATTCGGAACAGACGCATACAATATCGTGGGTGATTTTTTCTTTCTGATTTTCCATAGTCAAAGCTGACTCTTTTGTAGGCTGGCCGTTTCCCATCAGATTCATTCTCTTCGTTGAAATATCTGCTGGCAGCGCCTTACAACTCAGATGCAACTTCTTATTTCACTAAAATATCCACTGCAAATGTCTTGAAGTCCCCCCGAGGTACGACGGCCCTGCGGCGTAGCGAAGGCGAGGAATGGAGCGTGGAGGAGCTGATCGGGATGCAGTTTGCCTATGTTAAAGGATTGGCGGAGGATCTGGCGGGCGAGAAGGTGCAGGACGTTATTGTGACTGTACCGCCGTTCTTCTCCCAATTTGAACGGGACGCTGTCGCGGACGCGATCGAAGTTGCAGGCCTTCGCACTCTGGCTCTCATAAATGATGGTACGGCCATCGCTGTCAACTACGCCATGACACGTTCCTTTCCTACGCCCGAATACCATGTTATCTACGACGCTGGAGCGTCTTCAATTCGGGCCACGGTTGTCCAGTTCACTAGCGATGGCACGGGAAAGTCTGGCGCTACTCAAATTCAAGTTGCAGGTGTCGGGTATGACCGAGAAGTGGGCGGGACAGAGCTAGACCGTCGATTGCGGGAGATTCTGATCCAGGAATTCAATGGGAAGCATCAGAAGGATATTCGGGGTGACAAAAAAGGTATGGCGAAGCTGTGGAAGGAAGCTGGACGCGTGAAGGCGATTCTTAGTGCAAATTTGGAGGCTGCATCGACGGTGGGCAAATTCACTATGTATCTGAAAAATGGCTAATATTGATCCCAGGTCGAAAGCCTCGCATTCGATATCGACTTCCGTGCCAAAATTAAGCGCTCGACATTTGAGGACGCTTGCTCGGATATCAAGGACCGTTTTGCGAAGCCTATTTCGGATGCATTAGAAGATGCTGGATTGACTTTGGTGAGTAAAGTGTTGTTCGTTCGGTGACTGGCTTCTGAAGGTTATTAGCATAACATTACATCTGTGATTTTAGCGGGTGGAAGTTCCCGTACTCCCATGATACAGTCGGCCGTCCGGTCAGCCGTGCAACAGTGAGTGCCTCTATATTCTTGGCTACATTCGCTGACTTTTGAATCCATAAGGGAGAAAATCGCTATGAACGTGAACGCAGATGAAGCAGCTGTTCTAGGTAATTCACCGCCCTTCTTCCTGTCGGTGTGTCTCATTTCGTAGGCGCCGCTTTACACGGTGCTAGTCTTAGCAGACAGTTCAAGACGAAGGACATCAAAGTCCAGGATATCAGTGTATACAATATTCAAGCATCCTACTTTGCCCCACCTACATCATCTCAGGCTATGATTCGCACCATCAACACTGCCATCTTTCCGGCTAGCTCAAAAACTGGCACCAAAAAGATGTTGACATTTAAACGCACGGAGGACTTCTCCCTCAAGCTGCAGTATAAGGATATAGGTTCACCGTGGGTGCTTATATGTTTTACCTTGTAACACTGAAACTAACTTATCGTAGAGGATTCCCCGTTGACATATTAGAAGCACATATTAGTGGCGTCACCGCTGCGTTAGCTAACCTGACAGAGCGAGGCGCGATAGAACCTGTCGTGAAAGCAACGGTGACTCTCTCCGAATCAGGTTTTGTCACCGTCAAGGATGCACACGCTTTTGCGGAGGTCAAGGACGACTCGCTGACAGGTATTCACTCCATTCTCAGATTCGGTTCATTTCGTTCAGTGCCCATTAACTCTCTTGTCACGCTTTAGGAAAGCTGAAAGGCTTGTTCGGTGGTGGTTCATCTTCCGCAGACGAAGAGTCCGAAGTACCTGACACTAGTACATCGTCTACGCAGTCATCACCTCCCATACCATCGGATATACCAGCTGCCGAGAAGAAGCTGACATTGAAGGAGTCTAACACCGTCCCTTTAGATATCACCCTCAGTTTCTTGACCACTCCTCCTATGACAATCGCAGAAAAGCGAGCGTCCCGGGAGAGGTACGTTGCGGTTGCACTACATTTCTATTCTACCGTTCTAATCCAATGCAACCACAGACTTCGGCTGGTGGACTATGAAGAATCTGCCAAACAGCGTAAGGAGGAAGCACGGAACAGCCTTGAAGGCTACCTCTACCGGGTTCGTGATCTACTTGACGACAGCCACCAGGATACGCCATTCAAGCAATGCTCACAAGAGTCGGAGAGGAAGGCCCTTGCGCAGAAGGTCAGCGAGACTATCGCGTGGCTTCATGATAAGGGTGATCTCGCCGAGACTTCCCAATTCTGGGATAAGCGTAATGTAGTAGAGTGCGTTCTTACCCCATGTGTTCAGCGGCGTTGTTGTCTGACCGCTTAATTTCAGAGCACTCGAGAGACCCATCGTACACCGATACCAGGAGATTGAGGCCTTCCCGCAAGCCCTGAACATCAGTCAAATGTGGAATTGGAGCACTCGACTTTTCCTCACAGAAGCGTACAACAACCTGACTGCTGAAGCTGAAGCTGGCCTACCATCGAAATGGACCAGAGAGGAATTGGAAGGGCTAGAGAAGACCCTGAAGGAACATGAGTCGTGGCTACACGAGTGGGTGGATAAACAGAAGTCGGTCAAGATGAACCAGGATCCCGTCATTCAGACAACAGAGATGAAGGCACGAGCGAAGACTTTGGAGTTACATTTGCAGAGGCTGGTAAAGAGGAAGATTCCGAAGGCTAAAAAGACGACGCCAAGCGCCACTCCATCATCATCACCGAAGGAAACGCCTTCGACGCCTGCCGCCGAGCCAGAGTCGACCAGTGCGGCGTCTTCTCCTCCATCGAGAGATGCGCACGACGAGTTGTAGCTACAAATAATAGAATTCATTACTTTATAGAATCAGCCTGTGAGAGGCTGTCCTTAGATCGGCACTGCCTGCCCGATCGGTCACTGGTTTCCTGCTCAGGCAACACAGGGCCGCCTTTAAGTCGATTGTACAATTACATTCAAATCGCCCCATTTCCACCTGTGCTTGCTGTCTGGTCTTCCTATTCAGCTTTACGAACTCTGCGAACTCTGTGATCTGCCTGCTGTATACCCGGCTTTCAGTTCATATGTCGCACCGCAGCCATGACAGTATATCTCACCAAAAACGCCTCTCCAAGTTCCTTGTGACCGATGATGATCTATTCGAGTATGTTTGAATTTTGCTTCCTATACAATGGGCGCTGATCAACGTCTCTTGATAGATATGTTCTCCGCGTATCGTAAGCATCAGACGTCTCATCTCCCTTCTCGAACTGACATCATAGCTTTACAGTCTCCTGAGCTATCTCATACAACCGAAGCCCTTAAATACTCCCAATACTAGTGCGACCGAATCCCAGGAGAAAGAACATACTGGTCGGTTCTCTGGCGCGATATCAAATTCAATCGTTTCTATTGGGGACCTGTTCAAAGACATCAGAGATGGACCGGGTTCGAAAAGCGTTAAATTTCCGGAGAAGTTGATGAAGGTTTTGGAGCAAAAATTGCAAAATATAGCAATGGGGAAGGACCCAGCGTGCGTCGCAGAGTCATCGTATTACAATAAGCCAGAACTGATGAACCAGCAAAGTTATTCTGACCAGCTTATTCGCCGCACCATGGCAGTGTTCTATGGCCAAGTCATGAATGACGCTTTCAAAAAGCAAATGAAAGAGAACCGCAAGATCGAGGAACTCATATTGATGTTTGCCACTCACGCGACTGGCGTTTTGAAGAAAGAGCCTTCGCTGGCGGGTGAAGGTTGGAAAGTTGAGCTGAACAATCAGATCTCGCAATTCGTCAAGATGCTCCGTGATTGCCTCAAAGGCCTCAACCATGTATCGCCAGAGCTACTTGCGCGACTGGACATGTATAACGCCAAACTGGCCCCGTCGCAGACATCGAGTGACTCCGGTTACGATTCTGCGTCCACATCGAAAGATCGGGACACCGTAGGATCACCAGCAATTAGTGGTAGTGTGGCGGACATGTCACTTGTACGCACCGTTGCCCAACTCTTCAAAGTGCCCGAGTCTTCTGTCCAAAAGGAAGTCGATAAGATGAGAAAGTTTTGCACGGAAAAGGTTTGTTACTTATTCTACCCATTAGTCTTCGTGTTTATCGCTCTTGCACTCAGGCCGCGCTGATGGATCTTAAAGTGAGTATAAGTGTTGCATCTTAATACATTTTCTCATGCTGTGAAATCTAGACTTGCCTCAAAAACATCAATGCAGGTGCACCGTTTCCTGGCCGGCGGGAAGATTTTGACAGCGATGCAGCATGGCAACATTGGCGAACATTAGAGACTTCTACCCTTTCCCAGCTCATGGTGGCCATGGCGCAGTTAAATCCCGAACTCGCCAAATCAACGCCAGCCGATGTCATGCCCAGCCCTTCGAATGCACGGCCAGGATCGTTGTACTCCTCTCGAGCATACGAATCTTCAGCTGGCCTTGATTCACGTCATGGTTCGATCAGCAGTCGCCATTCATTTTATGGCAGCCCCAATCTAGATGGTGCATCCGATGAAATCAATGGTGACGATGAGATCTCCGTTGGCCACAATTTCACCTACATCCCTCCGAACCCCAAGAAATATTACCAGAGATTGCTCGAGCTTTGTCTCATAGCCGATCTGGAAATTATGCTCAGTCCAGAGACTGAAGAAACTGAAGAAGTCTCGTTAGGCATCCTTTCCGTCCCGCATCTCCAGCTTCTCAATGAATGCGCTCTGCGATGGCGGATAGGGCATCCATACCGCGCCACGTGCTTTTTGGACCTCGTCAGACAGTTCTTCGAGCGTGGCGATATTCCTATGGAGTGTATACCGGAGGCACTCCAGGGAATTGCAAGGGTTATGCAGGATATCGAGGTTGACAGGTGGCCTGTGCAAGACGTACGTGCTCTACCTCATTTCAGTCGCTTCTCATGAAATATATTGTTATGCAGTCCGACTTCCTGGCAAGCGTCTATGGTGGACTCTTCAGTGTTTTCCTATCGTCATTGTATCATTCCATGGAATCCTTACCAAATCTCAAGAAAACTGAAGTCGACCCTTTCCTGTTCGTGCTGGAGACAGTGCGGAATAGTGGCCTACTGGAGCGCTTTGACGTGGACATTCATGCTCGTTTTAATGATATTGAACAACAGGTGCGGAGGGTATCCGGTGATTTCTATGAGACCAAGATCAAGCAGCTCCAGTCAGCACCTGGAGTTAATCGTGCGTTACCTCTTCTGTTGATGACAGATGAGTTGGAGAAATCAGCGAAACTGCTGAGCAAGCGGTTTCCTGAGCCACTCTTTGGGTACACTTATTTTATTCATTTTGCCTTCAAGTGTCAAGCTGATGCATTCGATAGCCTACTTGACCTCGTTTCACTCGTGGTTGAGGTTCAGGTCCCGTTGTTAATCGGCGACGTTCTGTCTTCGCAAAAACGCTTGTTTGAATCGTCTATGAATGGACCGACACCAGACGTTCCTATTCAAGATATATTTACACTCTATCGCCGAACCAAGATGTTGTTGGAAATGCACGCAGCCTTTTGCCCGCAGTGAGTGTAATTGCCACCTCTATCGTTGATGAATGTACCTGATCCATCGCAAACAGGGCTCATATTGACTTTGACTTGGGCGGCTTCTTCGAACCATATGTCCGGCAATGGCTTCTTAACACGGACAATAAAACAGGCCAGTATGTGGAAGCTGTGAGTCCCACGTTTTTCTGTAATAGCGGCAGTTCTGACATGTTTATAGGCTATCGCAGCAGACAAAGTTGGTACATTTCGCACGGTTTAACTCCCTGATGTCTTAATTCGTTTAAAAAAAAAATAGTTTCAAGCTGAAGATGCACAAGGGCATAGTTCATCGATCGTGGATCTTTTTGATTCACTTCGCAGTCCCATCGATTTCTTGCAGGACCTTGAGTGGTCGGATAGCTACCAAGAAGCCAGATTTTTCACCAGCTTGTCCAAGGTAGGAGGCCTGCTCGTGTTGAAGTGTCCCATCCTTGATTAGCAATCATATATCCAGACTATCTCCAAGGCTGTTGAACACTACTGTCGCAATGTTGAAGAACTATTTATGGCGGAGATGTTTCCACGACCGACAGACTATCTTCAGCCGCAGAAGTCATCAGCCTGGCTTGAAAAAGCGAAGCAACTCACCATCCAAGGCGAGAAGAAAGTCGAACCCTTTAACTTTTTACCAGAATCATGTGTCAAGTTGAACAACGTCGAGGCCGCTCGGAAGCTTTTGGACAAAATGTACACTCAGATGCAAGCAGATAAGCTGGCTGATATTTTGGAGAACCATGGCCCAGCTACTCCGGAAAAAGTCGAGCGGCCGCGGTTCTTATTCTCGGTGAAGATTGCCATTGCCGAAGGTCTTGTGCCTCTGGACAGCCATCCCGCATCTCAATTGGATACCTTCGTTACTCTCAGCGACGAGGCTGGCAACCGTTTGGCAAAAACACGGACAATCTATGAAACTCTTGCTCCCCGATGTATGCATCCTATTACAATTACAATTTCTATGTCTGACATGCACCTTCCAGGGGACGAAACATTCGATCTCTCTGTGGACAAACCTCTCTGGATCATGATTAGTATCAGAGATCGTGCGCTTGTTGGCAAGCATGATACTGTGGGCCGAGCGTACTTATGCTTGGATCCGAAACGATTCGGCGACTTCTTGACTCATGATCTTTGGATGGACCTGGACAGCCAAGGTCGCATATTGCTTCGCGTAAGCATGGAAGGCGAGAAGGATGATATTCAGTTCTATTTCGGTCGTGCATTCCGATCGCTCAAAAGAGCGGAGGCTGACATGGTTCGCATCTTCATCGACAAGGTACGTAATTGACCCGCATTCGTTTTGGTGACCACTCCTTTTACCTTTGTTTACTTAGATGGTGCCGTTCATCCAACAATCTCTATCGCGGAACGTTCTCAAGACTTTGGTTAGGTCTGGCACTGTTGGCCTTGACTATAACAAAACCTTGAGTAACGTCAAAGGACTTTGGAGTTCTGTTTCAGGCAGCAATGCCAGCGAAGTTCAGATCCCTCTTCCATCGTCGGAGAAGCCGCGCATTCGGCCTGAGGACCTGACAGATGTGGAGATCGAACAGGCGATCGTACCGTTATTCGACTACTTGGAAACGAATTTACAAACTCTCAACACGTACTTGAGTGACACAGCCAAAGAAATGGTCATGACGCGCGTCTGGAAGGAGATATTAACCATCCTCGAGGGATTACTCATTCCTCCTCTTTCGGATATATCAAGCGAGATGAAGCCGCTCAGCGACAAAGAGGTCGATATTGTTTTCAAATGGTTGAAGGTATTTGTGTTATCGGCTGTCCCTCTGCAGGCTGTTGCTGAAGAGATATTTCATCAGTTCCTGCGAGATTATTTCTATGCTGGTGGAGAAGGTCCCGTTCCTATTGAAGTTCTGCAGAATCAGAAGTATCGCGATGTTGTTTCGATACGACTCTATTACGATTGGCATACGTGAGTGGGTTTTCCAGCGTCGATGTCATGGGGTTAACTGAGCTCGTATAGGGATGCTCTGATGGAGGAATGTGTTCGTATGATGCAACAAAGCATGCGTGCATCGCCATCCATCAAGAAGCGTGCCAAGAGCGTATACAACCAACGCAACTTAGGCACTATCAAAGAACGCAAGAAGGAGAAGAAGGAGCAGAAGGAAGTCTCAAACGGGGAGACCATCATGCGCATTCTTCGTATGAGGTACATATTCTTCGTTATTTGTAAACTCGATTTCAGTCTCTCAACAAAACTCCAGGCCCAACACATCGGACTTCATCGCGCAACAGCTCCAAATTATGACCGCCATGCAGGCCGAGCAGGAGCAGCGAGTACAACAAAGTCAGCGACGGAAGTTACAACGGCCACGGCAAGCTGATCCGGTCCCACCCATCCCAGCGGTCCCACCGAAAGTATGATAAAAGTTTTTTGACGACACCTTGCATAGTATATACCCCTGTTTAAATAATGTTGCCCGTCTCTCGGACCTTATACCTACGTGTTATCCCATTGTTTTCACGGCGCTACAGGCGTATGTATATGCACACGGAACATTGTATTTACCATGAGAATATTTGATTCGAATACGACTTTTCTTGGTGACTGAATCGTCTTCCAGTCGACGTTCATGGCGACCGAGAGCAAGTTCAACTGTTCCGCGATTCACGACTGAGCATTCTGACAAATTGGAGTCGCATTTTTCTCTTGCTTGTGAGCTTGGTCGTTCGAATTTCTTTCTTTACTGCCATGTAGATTAGTCTCCCGTAGTCAGCCCAATAGAATGAAGATAGTTCTTTATGTGCATGTAGATAAAAGATTAATTTCTATTACATAGTTTCTGGAGTTGTTCAAAGCCGGAAGGCAGTGCCCCGTAGATCTCCCGTATTAGGAACATAAGGCCGGAGAGTATTGTTGATCGGACAATGCTGACGACCAGTGGCAAGTGCGCTTTTGTTCCTTCCAACTGGCGGCTGCAGTACAATGGCTCAGACACCCCAGCGACGGATCATGGGCTTATTTAACAAAACCACTCGGGTTTACACTACCTTTACCCATTCACCTTCCAAGTTCTCAGCTGCAGGCTTCAGCTTTTCCCCCATCTCATTTCAACGACTTGGTGCTGGCGCATCTTGCTGTACTTGTGTCTACGATAACTCTGCATATCTGCATAATTGTATCAGCCCATTTTTTTCTTTCTTTCTTTCTTTTGGCTTCAAGTTCTGTTAGCTCCCAAGATCTAAACCGCTATGGTTATTCCTCGTGGAAGAGTTTGTGCGTTCCATATAAACACTTGTCATTCGGCCTGTCCCCTGATATTTGCACAGGTGCATTTGTTGGGCTCAATGCCTTGCGCGCCTTGAGCATAATAGCTCTTCTGCTACTTTTTGCCAGTAGCATCCTGACGCTAACAAGTGACGTCCGAGGAGTGAATCGTTTTGCGGCGGCGGACAAATCTGACGCCAATAACTCTACTTCTGATGATGCGTTGGTTGACTGTGACTACATCGAGTATGTCCTCTCTTATTATTATTTTTATTTTTATCAGGTCACTTCTCTTATGTTGCCATTCCTAGTGGAACCACCGTGCCCAACCAGCCAGCAGGTGTTTTCTGGGCAGTAGTGAACCGCCTGTTGATCATTGCCCAAGTCATCATCCTCATTTT
>KN832974.1:1254954-1315639 GCA_000827315.1 Piloderma croceum F 1598
CCTCCTTCTTGGACCGCTTTAAGCGCTCGGGAGACCTTGTTGATGTTGACAAGGCCATCTCCACTCACGAACAAGCTGTGCATCTCACTCCCGATGGTCATGCTAACAAGCCTACTTGTCTGAACAATCTCGGCAACTCCTTCTTGGGCCGCTTTGAGCGCTCGGGAGACCTTGTTGATGTTGACAAGGCCATCTCCGCTCACGAACAAGCTGTGCATCTCACTCCCGATGGTCATGCTAGCAAGCCTGGTCATCTGAACAATCTTGGCAACTCCTTCTTGCACCGCTTTCAGCACTCGGGAGACCTTGTTGATGTTGACAAGGCCATCTCCACTCATGAACAAGCTGTGCATCTCACTCCTGATGGTCATGCTAGCAAGCCTGGTCGTCTGAACAATCTTGGCAACTCCTTCTTGTGCCGCTTTCAGCACTCGGGAGACCTTGTTGATGTTGACAAGGCCATCTCCACTCACGAACAAGCTGTGCATCTCACTCCCGATGGCCATGTTGGCAAGCCTACTTGTCTGAACAATCTCGGCTGCTCCTTCTTGGGCCGCTTTGAGCACTCGGGAGACCTTGTTGATGTTGACAAGGCCATCTCCGCTCACGAACAAGCTGTGCATCTCACTCCCGACGGCCATGCTGACGAGCCTGGTCGTATGAGCAATCTCGGCAACTCCTTCTCACACCGCTTTGAGTACTCGGGAGACCTCATTGATGTTGACAAAGCCATCTCCACTCACGAACAAGCTGTGCATCTCACTCCTGACGGCCATGCTGACAAGCCTCGTCTTTTGAGCAACCTTGGCAGCTCCTTCTTGCGCCGTTTTAAGCACTCGGGAGACCTTACTGATAGCAGCACAGCCATTTCCCATTTCCAAAGTGCTGCCATCTGTTTTACCGGCTCTCCTTCTGTACGTTTTCGTGCGGCCCTGCAATGGGTACATTTGGCTTCCAGATTTCATACTTCATTTTCATCTGCTTTGCAAGGATATTGTGTGGTCTTTGATCTTCTGCCTCAAGTTGCTTGGTTGGGACAAACCATATTGGCACGGCATAGAGAGTTGTCCTCTATAGGTGGTATAGCCAGTGAAGCTGCAGCGGTTGCAATTTCCGCTGCGAGATATGATATCGCTTTGGAATGGTTGGAGCAAGGCCGTTCTATTGTCTGGAGTCAGCTTCTTGATCTTCGCACCCCAGTTGATGCCATACGCGAAAAAGAGCCTGGTCTGGCTGATGACCTTGTGCATGTATCTCAAGCCTTGGAACACGCGGGCAGTCGTGATGCCGGCACTCGGGATTTCTCCCTACAATCAAATGAAGACCTTTCAATGGAACAAGTTGCGCAGGGCCATCATCGTCTAGCTGAAGAGTGGGAAAGGCTGGTGGAGAGGGCACGAACTATCCCGGGATTCGAAGATTTTTTGCGGCCAAAGAAGCTTGGACAACTCTGCAGTGCCGCCAATGCTGGCCCTGTGGTTGTTGTTAATGTCCACAAGCGACGCTGCGACGCACTGGTATTGATGCCTGGTTTAGATGAAGCCATGCACATCCCACTAGACAGCTTTTCTTACGAGAAAGGTCAGGAACTGCATCAGTCGCTGAATCGGCTCCTTTCGAATGCTGGTGTGCGTGTACGAGACGTGCGAGGACCAAAGTTTGTGCCCATTTCTGAACACCAAAGTTTCCAGCATATCCTCTCCATTCTTTGGTCATGCGTCGTAAAACCTGTGCTGGACGGCCTTGCATTCTCTGTAAGCAGCTTGCGGTGTTAATGATCTTCTATATTAATAATTTTATATCCATGAAGGTATCACACACGGCGGATCCTCCTCGTATTTGGTGGTGTGCTACTGGGCATCTTGCGTTTCTCCCAGTTCACGCTGCGGGAATTTATGGCAAAAGCGAGCCTGGGCTCAAAATATCCGACTATGTCGTGTCCTCATATACTCCCACTCTAAATGCTATTATCAACGCTACTCAATCTCGCGAGATGTTCCGGAAATTTGGAGGACTTCTGGCCATCAGCCAGCCGAACACGCCCGAACAGTCTCCGCTTCCCAATACAACGGTGGAGATGACTCACATCAAACAGCATGCACTCGACAAGTTTGTTGTTTACCCACTAGAAGGATCAGTAGCGTCGGTGAAGAGTGTGATCGAGGGCATGGAATCATACAACTGGGTCCACCTCGCTTGCCACGCCGTACAAAATCGTGCTGAGCCGACGAAGAGTGCATTCTGCTTACATGACGGACATTTGGAGCTTTCAACCATCATCATGAAACAATTCCTTCATGCCGACTTCGCATTTCTCTCTGCATGCCAAACGGCAACCGGAGATGAGAAGCTTTCTGAGGAGGCCGTTCACCTGGCGGCGGGGTTATTACTGGCAGGCTATCATGGTGTTATTGCGACAATGTGGTCCATCAAGGATGAGGATGCCCCTGTGATCGCGGACCGCGTATATTCCGAGTTGTTCAGTGATGCAGAGCCGGACAGTGCAAAAGCTGCACTCGCGCTGCATCACGCTACCAAACGTCTGCGCGAGGTGAAGGGGGATAAGGGAGACTTGGCCTTTCTGTCATGGGTGCCGTTTATACATGTGGGTGTATAAAGGTATAACTATTTGCATCGCTATAGGCCCGGCTTTCAATATGTTGACTGTTGTTCTGTAAACTGACCTGTCATGTGCATCCTGTACTCTCTATGTATTGGCTATCTCAACCTGACGTTATTAACGATATATCGTTACCAATTACCTCAAAAATGAATTTGTGAGATCAAGTGACATGTCACATGACGAGTCAGTCCTTTTCCTCCGAGTATGTTACTATGTACCGGGCCATTGCCCGACTCGGTTCAACAACTCTCCTTCGTGCACTTCTCATGGTTTGGTCAATCGTCTCTTGCAATGACCAACGACGACACGCCTTTCTCGTTCGCCCAGGGCACGAATGCGTTGTACATGAGGCATAATGCGGCAGTCGGACGAGTTCGCCGCCATTGCGGTCTCTAATGAGGCTCCTAGTACCAACCAATCGACGTCACCCAAAATAACATAATAACATAAACCCTTTTATCTAAATCCACGACAACCAACGACAGGATGCTTCTCACGCCTCTCCTCTTGGCTTTGGTCCGCGCGCGCACTCTGTTATCAGGACTTTGCAACGACGTTGACGATCATTACTGGAACTCGGAGTTCAGATGCACAAGCTGGTCTGGTGAGTAGCGTTCGGCGATGGTAATTTTGAGGTAGAGTACTGACAGCAGATAATAGACGTGCGTGAACCCAAAAAATTGTTCGGTTACCCACGTAGGTTTTTTGTTGTGAGTGTCACTTTGCAACATGGGCGTTAAAAAAATGCTGGATGGTTTATTTTTCTCTTAGCACCGCTGACGGTTACGTATGTGATACCGTTTCAATTCGACACAACTCTACATTACCACTGGCGCTCTCAACTGGATATATGGCGAATAGTGTTCACACTGTTCTCCAACGGATACCAGCAGATCCAAGACCCGTATTCAGCAGTGTCCAGCGCGATAGAAAGTCTCCTACGACACGGAGCTGTACCAGTCATTGCAACTCTACCAAGATCTCGTGATGGGACTTGAGCTTGTTACTATACTCATTCGATAAGAGCCCGGTAGCGCCGATGCGCCCGATCTCCAACTCTCCAGAAATGTTACTCGCACAAGCGCTGAAAAATGACACGGTGCAGGCCACGGCTAGTGCAAGGCTAACACAACACAATGCATTCACGATGAAGACGGTGGAGTGTCAGTGGGACTTGGAGCCGTGACGGTTGTTTTGGAAGTCGGTCGAGCATCTCTATTATTGTAGAAGCAGGCGGTCGGTTTGCGCGATTGGTTCAGACGAAAAGCAGCCCTTTTCGGCTCACTTACATCCACTTCGATCTGTGATCAAAACGTCTGGCGATGATACTGCAAGCGAAGTATACGCCAAACAGCTTCTCCTGGAGGAAGTAGGATACTCGCTCTAGCCACTGGATCAAAATGTCCCGCAAGCGTAGTGCGACCGTGGCGTCAGTATGGACCATGTTGACAAAATCACTGGAGATGGAGCATTCAAGTACAAGATTAAATAACCGTTTGCGCGAATATATACCGAAGACGCTATCAATGTATGTGATGTTCCTGCTAATTTCAAACGTTAGATAGTCAGACGACAGGGTGAAACTAATTTTCCCGCTATACGTCCACCAGGGAATCTTATCAATCGTAGGTCAATAAAGGAAAAGAGGATACATGGACAAGTGATACAATTATTTATTTATTCAAATTTCTCTGCATCTATTGGTCTATAATCTGGTAGGAGCCTTGATGTTGGGAGGCACGAAGGTTGAAAGGGTGATATCGCACTCTGCCTTTGGGAGACTAACAAGAACATGGTGACAGAGTGTTGTTGCTTCCTCAAATATGTGCCGTCTATCCATCACTCCTGGGGACCTTTTTCGCCCCAAACATATTTTATCCACGAAGTTTGACTCCGTCGCGAAATTTTCCGAGACGAGTCAATAATGGTTTCGATTTGCGTCTTAATAACTATCTACTCGTGGACCCGAGTTCTGTCAACCGTCGTTTCGCTCCTCGTTCTCTCCGTCCCGATCTGCTCCGTGTCTTCAATTGCCATAAATTCTCTTCGATGTTTGGCCCCACTCAACCGATTTTCGTGCCTTCAAGTTCCGTATGATAACTGCAAAGTTCATTCTCCTCTGGATTGTGCCCTGCTTGGCATCACTGAAACCGCCGCTCAGGTATACCTGTTTACTCATAAGATTTCTGAACCAAGTATAACAAACCTCTCATTTTTCTGCTTTTTGATTTTCAAGCTTGACTATGGTACATACAAGATCATCAATCGAGCCTCGCAATCGAGCCTGTGCTCTCACGAAACGGGAGAACGAATCTATGTTTCCACGCAGGGTTATCCTTGTGCTCGAGAATTGGTGGGTATGCCCAGCGTACTTGCATTGGATTAAATGTAATTCATTTGCCAGTGGGAAGTGGGTCCGGGAGATGACCACGGTTTGTATACAATCAAAAATATCGGCTTGAACTCTTGCATTCACGCAAACAAGATGTCGGTGAGCAGTTCTCCTTTTTTCTTTTTCTTTTTGGTTCCCTTCAAGAAGTTGGCGGTGCTTATTTCAACATGTCACAGAAGCCGATCTTGGCTGATGCAGGTGAGTAGCTACATCTTTCTTTCTTTCCATCAGCGAGACTTACAACCACAGTAGAGAAGGGGCCGCCCACGGCAGCGAAGCCTTCTGTTGAAACTCGGAAAAAAAATTGAAATACAATTTGACAGAGATGTCAGGGCTCTCTTGGCAGCCGGGCGCACACACGAGCAGCTAATACTGCGACTCCGACAGCTTGTACTAGCGGAGGCGGAGGTACTTCCGCCTCGAAAAGTCATATACAATGCATCATACGGCGGCTTTGCAATTAACGATATGTTTAAAAAGTACCTCCAAAGTTTCACCTCTATCGGATGCTCAGATTATGAGTTTGATTGCGCCCGTGACGATCCTGCTATCATCAAAGCAATCGGTGATTTTGGTCGCTCGATTTGTGATGAACTCCCCTACATACCTGTGGACTTCAGGACAAGCAAAAAATGAAGACTTGAGGAGCTTATACGCCAAAATCAGGGCTTTGGCAGTCTTGTGGATGGGGAGAATGGTTTCGACCAACATCCTGATTTGGTGGTCGGCGCCAAGGCATTTTATGAGCGCAGACGGTCTGACAGGGGACGGCAGCAGCTTACCAACGATCGAGATGATTTCGTAGCTTTTGCGAGAAGCAACCCAGACCGTTGGATGCAGCACGAGGTCTTGATGCACCTCCACGGAGCTTTTGAACCCTTCGCGGAATCACTTGGCTTTGCGCACGAACTACTTGCCAAAGACTCTGCCAAATATCGTACTGGACCAGACGAGCAGCAAGATACTGCCATCTACGAACACGTGGGCCTGCTTGCTGCAAGCACCAGCTCTAGGCTTGCTATCGCCCAAGTCCCTGCGCTTGCTGATTACAAGATCGATGAATATGATGGGTTGGAGAGTGTCCGATTCTAGAAGGCAAATTGGAGGGTTTTACATAAAGGAAGTCTTGCTCCATCTAGTGGTGGTTTACAGGAAGACCGGAGTCCATGTCGCAATTGCATTCGTAACTTTGATTACTGTAGTTCAATTGATGCTGCAGCAAGAACATGTGTGGATCTTAGACAACATTCTTTTCCTAAGACTACATGCCAATCTACCTCAACACCCGACAATGTGGTTCACTTAGACAGGTACGATACAAAGCGACCTGCGCCTACGACAGAGTGGATACCTAAAATGCTGAGTTAACTCTAAGCCTCACCAGCCCAATTGCTCATACGTCCAACCCAACATCTTCCCATCCGGTCCAGCCTTATTCGCGATTCTTTCGTTGTGGTCCAAAGCATTGATAGATTCTATGTCTCCTGTGCTTAACTTTGGAAGCTGCGTATATATTTTGAAGTCGAATACATGGCACGAACAGAAGACTGAATGATCTTACATTTATGTTTTCCCTTTGCCTCTCACGATTTGCGCTCTTAGGCACAGCCGCAGTACCCCGCTCAATGTGCCATGCGAGAATTATCTGAGCTGCTGATACATTGTACGTCGCAGCAAGATCAACGATGATTGGATCAGCGCGAACTGTTTCTTTGCCTAGAACACGTCGCCATCAATATAGGCTGCTCATGAAGACGTGTTCGCACCTGTAGGAGTATATGCCGTGACCGCGATCCCCTTCCCTTGACAGTACGCGACTAATTCCTTTTGCGCAAGATAAGGATGCAACCTAGAGTAGTGGTGATATAACACCACTCTAGCCCTCGGATAGGAATATTCAACTTACTCAACCTGATTTACTGCCGGAGTGATGACAGCTGTAGTCAGAAGTTGTTCAAGCCTGGATGCACCATGAGTGTAGGGATTCGGAAAACCAGGCAAGCTCACGTCTTTATGGAAAAGTTGCTAACTCCTGTGTGCCCGCGATGATCAGAGCCAGATGGTCACATAGGGCATACATACCTATCGCTTTCACTTTGCCACTGATCAATACCTTTTCCATGTCGGCCCAGACCTCGTTCAAGGTTGGTTTATCGAGAATCTTGTCAAAATCGCGAGGGTTCTCAGGGGTATCAAATGAGTTGTCTGCAATGAAATGAAAATAGATCTGAAATGTCCACAATGCTCAGATATACCTTTGTACGCTGCAACTTGAGGGAAATGCATGAGGTACTGTAAAACAATGAGGCTGACGAGTTCATGAACACTGTTCAGGCTCACTCACCAGATCAAAATATTGTAAACCCGTATTTTGGAGACTATCATTTATTGACTCCTCGACGCGACTGGCGTGATGCCATGGAAGCTTTGTGGTCACGAAAACGTCTGGACGTAGTATACCAGAGGCACGGATCGCATGACCAACTGCTTTTTCGGTACCTAGTAGTATCGCGTTACATCCATCTTTAGGATGAGTACGAATGTCCAAGTACTTACGATATATCCAAGCAGTGTCAATATGCCTGTATCCAGACTGTTCGCCAAAACTTCAGCGGCGACAGGACAATGGATATTTAAAAATACCTCTAAAGCCCATTGAACCCAATTTTGCGCTTCACTGCGACTTTGTTTCGATCTTCCAGCGGAGACGCCAAGACCTGTGGGGCGATTATTATGAGTAAGATGCCCAGAATCCGACGAGTTATAATTTACTTGCCGATCGCTGGCATAAGTGCACCGGTGTTGAGCTTCAGCGCAGGTATTGACATCCTTGAGTGAACTAATTAGCTGTCCACCGTGACAGTCGTATGTATCCTCTCGGAGGCACGAAGGTTGAAAGGGTGATATCGCGCTCGGCGCCTTTCAAGGGAGATTCACCATATGTGACGTGACTGCATTCAACCCGGACCGGCCGGTGTCGGACGTATACTATGTATTAGTAACAAGCCTGTTGTCATCACCAACTTCCAAAGTCACTCCGGAACTTCTTGCTGCGTAAATTATTTAAACAAGGCGAAGCCGTAAACGCCGCAATCGAAGCGCGATTGACCTCCGAGTCATGGTGATTTTTGAATGGCTTCAAACAGAGACTGCATTTGGCGTTTTAGGTACGTATGTATTAGTCAAATCCCAGCTGCAAATACCTTGCTAGCATATGAATCATCCAGATGATATGTGACACACAGAACTAGATCTTTTCAAGTTGTTCACTGGGAGTCAAAGCTCTCGGCCTTACCCTTACTCGTCTGGCAACCAACACGAAATGTCGATGCTGTACAATCAATCACAAACCACCATACCCGAGACTGTCATACAGATTATTACTTCACTGTTGTTAATGATCCTTGGAAGCATCTCCTCGAATTTTATTGTGCCTACAGTCTCTGTCGACCGCCGGACATCGAAAATAATACATCGGGCCGGAGCGCCCTTGATGAGGTGTATCTTGACGAATATTCCGCCCAAACACAGTAATGTAGGCACACGGTGGGCACAAAAATTTATGCTCTCAAAAGTTTGAGCTGTTATGCTTCCGAATGGCATCATTGGCGATTTGTTTGGACCTTGCGGGGACTTATGGTAAGACGACTCGCGCTGAGCAATTTGGAAGAGGTGGGACAGATGAGAATATGGTTATGAAGGAGTGGTTCTTTCAGAAATACCTCTTTCAGATAAAGCAACAAATGATGCGTTTCACGGAAAAACCGACGTGCTCCACGGATGCCGAGGTGTGCCAAAGTCTATTAGCTTCAACTCCAATTTTGGTCTGAACTGATCTATGGTTGCTCAGACCAGTCAGCACATGCCTCCAAGTCAAGATTCTGGGTGTAGGCACATGCCCCGAGTGCATTGGCAGAAACGAAGGCGACAGCAGCTTGAATGAGGCAATGTATTAATACCGGACAATGCTGGATTCCGCCTCGCATTCCATTTCCACTCCTCATCCGTCAGGCTGATTTTTACTAGTCGACAAAATGATACATACTACATCCCTCCATGGCAGGATCACGGAGAGACAAGTATTTAAATATTTTGACCTTTGGATTACGCCTTTCCTTTAACGGTAGCATACTCGCTCTAGTTTAGCCCGTCAATTTGGGCAGTCACTGGCGTGTCACATTTTAGAAGCCAGTTACGAGCGACAGCGGTTCGATCGAGAGGCGAATGGTCCTGAACGGTTTACTAGTGCTTTGCACCGAGGTAAATTGTTGGAGAGGACAGCTAACATAGCTTATTTCTTTGCGTTACTTACAGGTCCATCCGAGAAGCATCCCATCTAATCCACCATTTATTTTCAAGTTACGGTCCAAAGCATTGATGTGTTCGATGTCTTCTCCGATCAATGTTGGAGTTCTCACGTCAAGAATTTTATACAAAGGCTAGTTTGTAGCAAGTTTGTAGTGCACGTTTATTTTGGGGACGACGGATATACCTTTACCAATGTACCGGACGAGAACGACTTGAAGTGCAGATACACTATTCTTTGCCGCGAGGTTGACGATGATTAGATTAGTGCGAGCCCTTTTCAGGTCGGCATCAGAATGAACTCGAGAATACTATGAATTTGCTCTCTTACCTGTCGGACAGACGGCTATGCCTTCTCCTTACAATAGGCCACTAACTCTGCCTGCACCAGATACGGGTGCAATCTACAACGTCGCAAACCATTTTTTGGATCAAATCTTAGTTGTAGTGAGACTAAGTTCTTGATCGAGAAATGGCTGACACCTTTGATACGATATAGCAGATATTAGTTAATATATCGATGCAACCCATCTCGCACTGACCAATAACCTCAGCTGCCTGGCTTAGCAGCCAAGCGCAATCGTTGTTCAACGGATGGCCGCCACAAATTTCCAACATTAGTAGCTTGCCATTTTGGGAGTCGTGGGACTCAAATCGGCTAACTTTTGAGTCCGAGTCCTTCAAGTTCAAGTTCTAAGAACCTATCATCTTTCAGATGCATGCCGCGAACAGCTTCAGATGGGAGCCGCTCGGTTATCGCTGCAACGACTCGGACGGCTGTCACTGTGGCAGTCTACCAATGTTACTAATTAAATTCACAACGAGCCGGATGTTCTATGGGAGCACCCTCGTCCTAAATTCTTTGACAACGGCTTCTGTACTTGACATCCTTAAGGTTCAGCGGTGGGGCCTTGGCTGCACCTGTCGGTAAGTGTCTACCATAAGCAACGTGCCATTCCATATACTGCAGCGCAGATTTATTGCTCTTAAAATGCGGTGAAGTTATAAGACAACCGGAGCAGTTCTTAGTGAGCACGAAGCTTTGGATCACCCTCCCCAGCCATGTGGCTTGTTGAGGTGTTTATATATTTATAGACTTCAAAAATTACGACGAACAATGATTGTGTCATCAACATAGAGCCAAGGATTGAAGACAGGTCCACCAAAATCGGCAGAAAATCCTTCCAGTCTCTCTGAGACATGCGAAGATGTGGAATGTCCTCACGACCGGAAAGGAAGTGCGTCGTCTCAAGGTGATCTTATATCTTTGGTGAGATCTTAACTACGACCAAGCAATCATCGTCCTTCTAGATCCACGGTAGCGATCAACTTACCGTATCTGGACTTGACGATGAAAGAGTTTGAATATCAAGTTACTGGCAGTGCTTCCATAGCCCTCGGGATTACACCATTACCTTCACCCTAATGGATAGCTCTGTGCACTGTGCTCAAACTGATATCATCGGGGCGAGATGCCCGGACGTGACTTGCGAAGCAAATTGGTCCCGGGCAACAAAGGGGGACAAAATGATCTCAGGAAAATGGGTCCATCACCCCTTTGATCCTTGTCGACCGATGGCTATGTACGTGAGCGATCATGATCAGTCTGGGTTGAGGCATTCAATCTTTAAAGGCATCCCCACCTTGATTCCTTTGCAGGTTCCTTGGAAACCTAACTACTACCAGAGCTTATTTTCCTCAGTGATGTCTGTTGCAACACCCGCTCCTCTTGATTCCGTACCCGCACTAGATTCTAACCTCTATCTTGCTGATACATATGGTGCTCTTTTCATTGGTCTACTTATCTCCGCTATATTTGTATTGCTACAAGTGATTCTGTTTCACAGGCCTATGGGGCATTGTCGTCCGACCAGTAGTCTTTTCGGGATCACGAATCTTCAAGTGTTCGTTTACTCACAGTCTTACAAAGATGATAGTATCTGGAGCAAACTTCTTGTAGGTTGATCCTCTTGATAATCGAACTATGAACTGATGTTCTGTGCAATCTTTGTGTCTGCTGGTTATGGTCAGTCCCATTGATTTCATACACGAGGTAATATATTTATCAAATAGATTTGAAATCAGGTTTTTAGACGCTTTTCATCTCGCACTGGTTTCGCATTCTATGTATTTCTACCTCATCAGTAATTACGCAAATCCATTGGAACTCACTCACGTTGTATGGAATTTCCATGTAAGTCATCTCATCCTTCATACGTTCGTCTACGATGATTGACGCTATACTGTAACAGCTGCAGCTCATCGTCAACGTGCGTACACCCCTGCCTGTCTAGCTCGCCATGTTAATTACAATTCTCTCTATTTTCACTTCACAGGTTGTCACTGTCAGTCTGTCATCACTGTACAGGCGTGAGCACCCGTCACTTTCTCCCTTGTTTAATTTCTTAATATCTAACATAATCCGTCTCGCTGACGATGCAGATTTTACGTTGATCGTCTATGGAAGCGTAAGTGGCTTATATTGCATCTTCAATATGGGAATGTCAGATTGTTGTATGTGACGTAGTCACTCAGATTAACAGCAGGTACTTCGAACGGAAATTCGCACCTTGGATTGTGGTGTGTAGCAGTTTCGTTCTTCGTCCTTCACGTCTCCGCATTGACCTTTCAGACGTCGCTGGTGATTGGCGCAACTGGTAAGTGCCATCCTCAGAGCCTAACAACGTCAATTTGATCATTCTAAATCCATTTTATTCTGACTTGTTTGCAGCCATCTGTGTTGGTAGGTTGGATCTTGTCCAAATCTTTAGGAACTGACAGTGTCTGATAAATTCTCATTTATACCCAGTTGTAGCTAGGACATTGTGATAAATATGTTATAATTTCTTGCTTATTTGCTAAATCCCAAATACTTAGATACGTCGTCAAAGATTTCGCCAAAATGGATTTGATTAAGGTGAGTTCTTCGGTTGCGTACCTTCGTTGTTTCAAACCTAAACCTTTGCTAAAAAATTTCAGTGGTCAAACATTCTGGCCTTGACCACTGCTAGTGCCGTCGACGTCCTGATTGCTGTTTCTCTTTGTTTCACGCTGGCAAGATTGAGGACTGGGTTTGAGAAGTCAGCGCCTTGCATGGCTTAATCAATGGTCGCTGACTTGTCAACGTGTACCAGAACAGATTCTATGCTCAAGTCTCTGATGCTATATGTTCTCAACACTGGAGTTTTGACAAGGTAAATATCACCCTCGCTATTCGATTTCAAAGTGACATGGATTTACAGTCTTTGTTCCCTCGCGGTGGTTTCGTTGGTGTGTATTTGCGGTTGCTCCACATGCGCGATTAAATGCTCATTGCGAACCCCCCACCTAGCCTTTATTCAAGTACGTCGCATACCCCCATAATTTCATATTTCTGGCTGTTGAGCTTCCTATGACCAAGCGTAAGCTCAACATATAGCTCATCGCGCTGTCAAAGTTAAAATATACATTCTAGTATACAACAATGCTTTCGTCGCTATGTAAGCGTCGTGACACCATCCTCTTTTCGGCGAGTATATTGATATTATAATCCATCCGCAGGTTCAATCACGGCATCATCTTCAGGCAGCTCTCAATAAAACTCGGAATACATCCAACTTGGGGGGTAAGCGACTCTGGATCATCTCGAAGACCGGATTCAGAAGAACACAAGACCGCCAAAAGATTCGGCATACTCGGAACACTAATGTTTTCGCGAAGTGTCGTAGAAATTGATGATAGCCGCTCAGTTTATAGAGAGGAGAGTATAAACGAGGATGGTAGGTCTTCCCCGGGGGAACAAAGGGATGGTGACAGCTGTGTGTAGAAACTTGCTGCGCTGCGAACGAAGTCTACGATGAGCATCTGCGATTGTGTACAGGACCGGGGCAGCGCAGGGATGGCACAGATATTATATACTCGTTCGACATCGATGAGCCTCTTTTCATAGCAGTCTGTCAGGTTAGATGGTTGGTTCCAAGTCCATCTTCGACCCAAAGCCATAATTAGTACCAGCAGAAATAAGGTTGACCTCACCTTGTGCCGTTCGTATGCCATCGCCGATTATCCGTATTCCGTCGGAGGTAAACAATACAGTCAACTGCACAAGATCCGGTGGATCTTTCCGGGTCCTTGCAGGGACTGCGACGTGGAGGCAGGACACGACTCTCAACTTGAAGGGTGGCTATTTTGCGAGACTGCCCCAAGAATAGGCATGTCTGCTAAATAACAATCCTCGGATGTCAAATTAAGTCGGAACTAGTCGACCAGGCATAATCAAAGGGCTTGCTGCGGAGAGGGTCGTAAAATCACCAGCGTCTCAGTCTGAAATCACACTAATCACTCGACAGCAAACATTCGTAATCACAAATTGATCTGGTCTCAGCCATAGTCTTATTAAAAGCGCCAAACGGTTAGACAAAAATTTGACTGCTGAAGATGTATCATGGGGAAAAGCATCTGTGTTATTGGAGGCTGCGTCGAACATTGGGCTAATCCGATCGGTAGGCCATGACCAACGTACACATAACACATAGTATGGTCCGAGAGTTGAAAACTCTACTGACAGCTATGCATCTATGACGAGAATCTCTGGATATCCTTCTCTGCAGTGACAGCAAGGAGCTGGTGGGTTTTCCTTGTCGGCTATTTAAAAAATCACAATGGTCAACATTCAGGCTTGACAAAAAGGGGTACAAAGGAGATGCTCACATGATACTCGTCCCAGAAAATATACCTGTCCGGATCATCACAGAGAGACTTCGGAGCCTCATGATATACGCCTGTAAGGCAGCTTTTGGTTACCTTCGTTTTGTCGTAGCCGTATCGATCTGGGTTTGCCAAAACTCCTTCAATCAGCTGATAGAAGTCAGCGAAAGCCACATTCGTGCCCGTCAAAGCTTGCAATAAGGCTCGGAGCTCGGTGGAATATGTGTGGAGTTGCTGAATGACGGCAGGCGACGAATAGGCACGGAGAGGCAAACGAGACAGATCAGGGTACGATGCAAGAAGGAAATGTTTTGCGCCTTGGATGAGAAGACAAAATGAAAACCTCAGAGTTGCAGATAAAACATGTAGCACTCACCATGGTACCTGAGCTTCTTCATCATTCTGACGATATTCCCCACAGTTTCTGCCGCAGTAACATTCACGTCGAAAAACGCATCATTTGCCCCTATAGCGATGATAAACAACGCGCCTGCCTTGTTTTCCTTCGATATAGCGTCGCCTAGGTACTGCGAGACTTGATCCGTGGCAGAAGGCACGGCGATACTCGAATTGGAGCCGGTATATCCTTGAACAAGTTTATTGTCACTGGTAGCTTAAGGAATTTGCGTTGTTTATTCCATTGCATAAACATGACAGTATGCATCGACTTACCCCCACCGACAGCATAATCATGCAGTTTTACACCAAGTATGCCAGCCAAATCTTCAACCCAGACAGGTCCGTTTGAGAATCGCCCATGGTAATAATGAGGGTCAGCGGGCCAGGTCTCATTATCGAAGCGGTACGCGTTGCCTGATCAATTAATATACATCAGAAGATCCTTGAAAATAATGACCGCAAATGCACAAACCATTGTCTGCAAACGAATCACCAAAGACTATGATATCCTTTAACGTTGTTTTAGGACTGGCGCGCCGAGGACGATAGTATTCACAGCTGGCAGGAAGAATAATGGCAGGGCAGGCCAAGGCGAGAGCGAGCTGAAAAAGGACGCGCATATGTGCGAAATTGCGAGCTGTAAAGGGATTCAATAAAGTCGCAGGAGCGAACTCGAGGGAGAGTCACTCTAGTAGTTCGGCATCGCAATCTAAACGATTATATAGCCCAGAGAAATACGACAGTGAAAATTGACCACAAAGCAGTCCAGAATCGCCGTGGAATTCTTATTTGACGTAAATATAAATTGTTTCGCGAAAAGTCGCGTGGGCTAGTGATTGATGAACTACAAATGGCCGACGAACCCCAAGCGTGAAAATTGGGCCAGCAAATCAGACGTGAAGGTGTACGCGAGGAGAAGATGGATAGTCGGTGCAGTGTGTCGGCCACAGTCGTGCCCAAATTCAAAGTTCCAGCATATCGTAGTGAGAACGACTATCTTCTCCGCTATTACGGCTGCCTACGGGAGACTAGCATATCGTCGGAAGCACAAGCCGCATCATCTTCGGAACGGAACGTCGGTGGCCGTACTGGTGCTTCGACTGGACGCATCTGTGTCGGAAATGGCAAATGCTGTATGAACCTACGTTAGCGCCATGTCGCTGGGAACTTTTTAACTCCATAACGAATTGGCTGAGCATCTGGGATGGCTACTATCCGTACTATCAACTCCCCATTGGGTAAAGCGTGACTACGATTACGGTCGATTTGAACATCATGCCCTATATCCGTACTGGTAAGTGGATCTTTTTAAGAGATATTGTCCGCCGTAGCCGTATTGATGGCTTGGACGGTCACCGCGCCGTAATACGGATCCCGTAACCGTACCGTCAAAATGGGGAGAGTGAGAAAGTACGACCGTATTTGTACGGCATATATACGGGCCTGACAATAACTGGTCACAATCAGTCTGTCAGGTTAGTAATAGATTGAACCAACATATTGCAGCATTAAACGACGAACCTTATTTGACTCACTATACAGCTCATATCATCCGTAATACGGCCATACGGCCGCAAAGACCACCCGAAGTCCAATTGGTGCCCAGCGAGCTATTTATAATAGAGCAGAAATAGAGTAGAGAGTATAGTAAATGCTATTTTATTGTCTCTAGGTGGCCTCAAGTGAGACGGAGAGCGGAGGCTTGAAAGCCAGTACACATTCGCAAAAATAAAACAAAACAATAGACACATCGGTAATGTAGGAATCAACAAGAATTAGACAAGGCAACTTTCACGAAAACAAGTGATCAATAGCAGGGCAATATAAAATCATTGAACCTCAGCTTCATCAGCACGGACCACAGCTGAGTATAGGAAAAGGCTCCGTAGAGCCAGCTTCCACGGCCGAGGGACCGACAATGTCAGGTTGGGCGGTATGATGAACGCAAACCGCCACTTTTCCATTGGTGGAAAACTATAATTGTTAGCGACGGCAATGAGGCCCTGATTAATGTCATGGCTCAATGCGATGGTCATCTGGAAGATGTAGAGGAGGTCGTCGAGCAAAATGAACGAATTCAAGGCCGTTTGGTTGTTCAATGCGGGCACGTAGAAACATCGGGCTCAATGGACTGCAATCCGTCGTCCGTATATTCGAGGGTCTTCTTGGGCTGGATTTTGACCGCGAGCCGCTGGCCCAACGCCTGTTGGCGAGATGCTTCCAACGATGGGTTATGCATGAGTATGTTGCTTAAGTGCCCCTGCGGTAGCGTCTTCGACCTCTTCCTCTTCTCCAGCTTCACCATCGGAACGAGTTCGAGAAACACGCTCTTCTGAAGACGACTTTGGACTATCGCCTGATAGAAAATGCCGGCTGTCTTCCTCAGTTCAGGCATCTTCTCGAAAAACTTATAAAGGCGGATCTGTTCGGCTCGTGGTAGGTTCCGGAACTGATTCGAAAGTCTTGACTTGATTGAATCAGTGATGGGGGCTACAACAGCTTGACTATGCACGTCATCCCGCTGCTGGCGGCTGAGAAGGCATATTTTCTGCGAGATTGCATTCATAGTGAGCCCAGATGTATTTTGGGTCAGCTTCTGAATTTCGTCCGTTGTGATCTTCGAGATCGCCTGATGCAATGCGCTCCTGTACTCTGCTTGTTCATCAGATGTCTGGTCGATACATAAACGAGGGACCGGGCCAAGCTCATCGAATGTCTCATTAACATGCGTTTCTGTAATCGTCTCGAGTGGCGATAGGCGTGCGCTAGAGTTATTAGCATTAGCATGAACTGCATAGGGTAGAAAAAACAAACATACGCTCGTTGGATCTCTCTTCTGCCCCACGGATTCATGATGAGGACTATCCTCCGTGTGGTCTTGTTCATTCTCGACCACCTTTTTGCGACAGGAGATGTAACATACATAACGAACAGGCACGTACCATGGGGAATGAGATACACTGGAACATCGGGTCTGTTCTGATCTGAATCGACCAAAGTCCACATGATACAAAGGAAGTCATCGTGACGCCAATCAGGGGGCAGCTTGTAAACGCCCTCGTCCACAAACAGGTAATAGTTCGCTTTGTAGAACCAGATGAATGGTTTCGTTTCAGCCATGCGGCGGCGAGCAGCATAATATATCCAAAAACTTTTGCCTTTATGCACAAACTTGAGTACTACGCCGATGAAGCGACACGGGAGGACTCACCGATACCTGGTTGCCCCGTGAGCACGGCGCTTGGTGCTCGAGCCATGGGATGCGCATGCTTATCGTAGTGAGCCTGAAAGAAGTTGTAAATGCGAATGTAATCAGCGCGGATCCAAAGGCTCGAGGGCGCCATGCCATCGATGCTGATGTCAAGGTCGTAGCAACCTGGAAGAATATCATCATCTTCGTCTGTTGCCTCGCCCTCGCCTTCATTCATAACATCGTCACCACATTTATCCGTTGCCTTGCGCTTGCCCTGATCCTGATCTTGCACCATGGCCTCATACCCATCCTGGTCTTCGTCCTCTGGCTGACCTCCTATCTGTGTCTGTCCCTTCTGCCATTCTGCCTCCTCATCCTCCATACTCTTTCCCCAAAACTTCCTATAAAACCGAGCGAGAGGAGTGTCATCATCAATCTTGAGATATGTTTGAACTCTAACGACGGAAGCCAGTGAGGATTCGGACATCGTGGTGACGGAAACCAAGTAGCAGTACTCAAGCCCGGTTTACATAAATATGTTAGTCAGCAATTTCCGCCTTGGGATCTGACATATAATCCGGCGTTGCCACTGCTGACAACGGCCATTGCTGAGTGAAACGAGATGGGCGACGAGAAATACCATCACGTGCTTTGTGGTGTTCCGAACTCGGCATCATTGGCACTCTGGCGAACAAGTTCCTCACTGGCGAAATCAAAATGCCCGCACTGCATTCATCCCCATGGGCCAATGAAGACCCTGCTAGCGCATTACAATAACCTTGACTTGGCTAGCTTATACAGTGGCCCAATGGTACCTGTTTGCTCGCCTTCGAATGTCGATGTTTTGAATTGGCCAAGACACTTGGGACTTCTGCGCTTCAGCTCTAGTTTCTACACATGTCGATGTTCGCCTGCCTTGGGGCTTGCTTACGGCGTTCCCTGGCATCGACAGCATGGATGCATCAGCGCATGAGTCGAGCGCATGTGCTTTCAACTCAATTACGGCGGATCTGTTCGTTCACGTCGCCCCGCAGCTGGATGATTAATGTCCTATTACAACACCGGTAATACGGCGTTTCTACTAAGCTCTGACCAACCTAGTGTGCCCTACGATTAATTCAGCAACTTTATCCTTTCCCTGGTGATCCAAAATCTCCCTGCCACCGATGCTCCTCGGCACAGGCTTCTCATAGACACCGTGACCATGCTATCGATGCCGCGGCTCTCACATCGTTCTGGTCTCGAAGTCTCCCATCCTTCATTGAGCTTCGAGACGATGCACTTGGCGCTTCGAATACTTCTTTTCCATCCTCCGCTGGGTTTGTCGCTGTCCGTACACAAGCAAGGTATAAAAGTTTGCTCTGCTCAATCTTTTGCGCAATCGGGCGGCCACAAGATATCCAGTTCCAGTTCAAGTATGACTGCAGATCCTTACACGAATGGTCTTCATCCCGATCATCTAGGATCGCTTCAAGTCGACGGCGTCACTACGTTGCTATCTCCAGATTGGCACCTCCCAACGTTCCAAAAATACATGTGGGCATACCAAGGCGCTCACATTGACTTTTAACGGAACGGCTGTCCTTGGACATATCAAATATGCTTCTGACTATAACCTTCAGTAATGTTACTTCATTATCAACCACAAGTGTCTACTGGGTATGCGGTACAAATCAGGCAGTCTCTTGTCGATCATTCAGGAAACTGGGAAGATAAGAGCAGACCGAAAAGGATTGAAAAAGAAGGCGTGCTCAGATCACGGACCGCATGCCACAAGAACCTTGATGGACACTGTAGCCACTCAATCGCCAAGAGCCTGTAGCGCGCGGATACTCAGATTCCGAGTCCTTTTAGCGCTTCCTCAGACCCAGTATACCGCAACCGTAGGCTGTATGTGGATAAATTTTAATTCAAAATAGATAGATCTACCTGAAGCGAAGGGGAGATAACACGAGAATAGATAAACGCACAGGCACAATTTGGCCATCATTCGGTTTGATGCGTTCCACAGAGATATCACAGTACGTAGTACATATCATATGTGTATGCTGATACGCAAAGTTCGACGCTCCCGCGGCTCGGTTTAGAAGTCCTTCGTAAGGCTGAGCTGTGAGCGAATAAGCAATTCAGTAGTTAGATCAGGGAAAGTGCGAGATGCGGCAATGCCAAGGGCCAACGGTAGCCGGAGTCACATAATTGAAGAGCAGTATGACGACTGGATACTCTGGGTAACAAGGGTCCGGTAGAGTGAGTTCGGAGTTCGGATGTGGTATGGTTTGTGGATGCTTGTCAGAGTGATGAGTGATATTCGCGAGTGGAGGAAGTAAACTAAAGTGTCAGCCAATTAGATAAGAGAAAGGAAAGGCGAACTGCGAAAGATAGAGACGGGAACGAGGCTGGTGGCATGTTTGTGCAGGGCACTGCCGGGGAGAAGGACGGAATGGTACCAGTCCGATTGGAGAAAGCGTGGTGGACGGCAGCTTGGTGAATTGGTTTCCTGTTTCGGCGCACGGACTTACGGACCCGGAGAGCCGCAGGGTTTCAACAAAGCCACAGCTCTATTTTCGCATCTCATAATAAAACCCTTGTTCCTTCTCCTCCACCATGTCGCTGGTTTGCTAACACCAACCTCTGCGCAGAGGCGTCCACAATGTCTCCCCGCCCCATTCTCAAACGCTCAGAGGCTGCCTATCAGCAGTCTACCCTGACGCCCCCCAGATACCCGGTGCTCCACAGCAATTCCCCATCACACGCCGTCCATTTCCCCCCTTCTCCAGTCCTCACGCGCACTTTCTCAGCATATTCTCCATCAGCATACGACCGTTCTCCCATCGTCGTCTCTCCAAATGCTTGTGCCCTCCCCGAACGCGGCTGCCCGGGCCGTACGTATACCCTCGACGACCCTGCCTCGCAGACCTCGCAGATACCCTGGGGTTCTAAAGTTAGAAATGGCAGACATCTTCACCCACGCGCTGTAGCAGCTTACCGTGATCCGTCGCCGCATATTGACGACGAGGTTGAAGACGACGATGAAGAACAACGAACACCCACCCATGTTCTCCCTGTTTTGCCGTCCTTAATTCCTGACCTCTCCTCGGAGTCGGACGAAAGCGACTGTTTCACCCCACCCCAGTCTGAACTTGCTTTATATTCCAATTCGGCTTCATATTATAATCCAATGGTCGCCGTATCACGTCCACCGATACCATTTGCCTCACACCGCAATATGTCATACTCTGACGATGACCCACAGCCTTATTTTGCAGGGACACCTACTGCGCTGTCTTTCCTTCCCCACCCTCCTTCTCCGTCTGACGAAGGTCAGAAGGCGAGACGGAGGAAACAGCGTAGTCGTGACCAATCTAGGTCGCGGGATGAGAAGCAGGCGAGTTCAGATCCAAGGAGAGGCGCGGGCGGTTCATACAAGTCATTATCCCTCTGCAGGGCGCTTACGAATTGCTCACTTGAAGGCCCGGATGACGGTTGTTTAGGTGGATTTTGATAATCTGTCTGTGGCAAGGGCGGCGGAGCACGGATACTGTATTGTTACAGCTAGACGTAGGCATTTCACACCACCGTGATTTGTCGCCTGATACTCTAATTTTATCAATGGTTTCCTGATACCTTTTACATCTGAAATGTACCTCTACTGGACATACATAGCGCGATATAGGTGTCACTACGTTCAGCGCCATGTTCACCTAATAATCACCTGACTCTTCCGCTGTTGGCCCCTGCGACTACGTGCCATATTGCCTGGTTCAAGCCACTGATTTACCACTAACCTATAGACTTCGTAGACTCTACCATGTCATCGCCCTCCTCGGCTACCTGCAATAACTAAACAGGTGCATACAAATATTTTGTTTGTTCTTAGGCTTGTTTGAGATGATATGTCTCCGCTCATCCATGCCGTTCTTTTTTTTTATTCTGCCGATTCTTCGATTCCCGACAGTTCCAAGCCGAGGGTACTAATCACCTTGTGCCAACATTGCCTTATCTAGCTGAAACATTCCTTCTTTAAGATCTGTCCCCGCGATCCGATCCCACTGCTTCCAGCCACATGTTAATTTGCATCTATGGCCGTTCTCCGGCCCATAGCGTATTTCTGATGCAGTTCTAAAGGCCTATGTACTAGTATGTACTGTACTGCCCCAGACATCCCCAGCCCATTTTATGGAAGCATTATAGTGGCAATAGGCCCTGGCTTGACGTTTTCGCAGCTTGCGTGGCACGTAATCTTGTTGGTTTGGTGCATGAATTAAACGAGCTTCCGGGAGTTTTCCGAGTTAGCAGATGCAGTACCGGGATGCATGTGAACACCTTCAACTTGTATTTTATTAGGGGGTACTGATTAACATGTTTCAAAAGGCGATTCCCTAATGTTCACTAACCGTTTCTGCAACAGTTCAACTAAACACGAGTTACAATCTAAGTCGCTGACGGTCCGCCGAATAGCCCGTTTCAGATACTGTTTTGAGTGAGACTCTCTGCCTCGTGTACTTGTATATTTTTGCACTCCATGCTCATCGGGCCTCGAATGCTATGTATTAAGGTCAGTTTCCGTTTTTTATTTATTCGCTTTGTCGGCTGGTTCTGTCTGGGCAACAATTGTCCCTTTCAAAGAACAAGGAGATCTCAGTTACAATATATATTATCGGGGGAAATCCGAAAGATGGCCTTCTTGATTGGTTCATGGTCTTGGCATACGCGTATTTCACGAATACACTCTAGTATATATAGCCGAGGGTTACGAAGTCTAATAATAATATCTTACTGTTAGTACGCATGTGTTTCGAATACGCGTTCTTCTCATCCCCCCCTTTCCCTGGGAAGGACCGTATGCAACTCATAATAATATCGCCATGCGATATTCTCGAAACTATTTCGCCGTCTTCCCAGATATCTGGCTCCCTGGCAAATTTGCGAGAGAGCTCAAGGCAAAAATGAAATGGAGTGAAGGCGAGAACAGAAGTCACGATGCTCGACTTGAGCTAATGAATGACAGAACTGTGTATTTGTGATCCCGCTATGCAGCAAACACAATACCTATTTTTTCTCAGTATTTTCTACGTCTTTTTCTGATTCTACCGTTTTATGTTGCTAATCACCGCATAGATGACGCACGCGCCAAGTCACTTTCCGGTTATGCAATGTGTAAGAAAATGCGGATGGATCAGGGCCCAAGGCACACACCTAAATGCCGATTCAATACACGATTTGACCTCCTTATAGCTCACGACGAGACAGTTTTGCTCATCACGAGATACGAGCATGATCCGTTCGTCAATCCCCGCATCGAGCTATAGAACCGAAGCTTCAGTTGGAAAGAGAAATTTCGGTGCAAAATGAAGTAATACTTTGCTCAGGCAGGTGAGAACGTGGGAAAGGTTAACGACGGGGTTCCCCGCTTCGTCAACTTGGTGAAAGACAAAATCGCGGAAGAGTTTGATAATATATCTGTCACCAGTTTCTGACCACCGTGGCTCACGAGCAAATCTGCGCAAATGAAGATATAATCAGGTAAGAGAAGTGTAGCCAAAGGGAGGTTACATACTCTGGCCGTTCGTTGATGAAACCGAATTTGCAGAGAAGTCGAACAAGACGTGCGTTCTCAAGTTCGCTCATGAGCTCGCTCTCCAAACGGTCGACAGTGCTTAATGAAAAGCTTATCAAGAATCCCGTTGGTCTGTTGTTGCGATCAACACTTACTTTAAGGACTCGTCCATCTCAGTTAAAAGCCGGCTGCCGATCATATCAAATAGTTGACCGATGTTCTACAACAAGTATGCGCATAAAGAATACATGAGATTCATCCAAAGTATTTGACGAGATTCACGAACCTTATGGGGACCTGGCTTCGAGATCAAGAACAACGCAACGTTCTTCATGTCACCTGAATATTGTCGGCCAAGCGTCTCAAGTGCTTTAGGACCGCTATTCATGGCCGCTAGATTGTTACAGCATAACACAAAGATAAGTCGACCAAACATCACGAGATCCTCCTGTTGAAGAACAGCGATATCTTGACGAGAGTCGTACATGAGCACATCAACTATCCCACAAGAGCTAATGCGTATCCTGCAAGGCGCGTAAGAGTTTCTATCATACTTCCGACACATGAGTAGAATTGTGGCTGCACCTGTTTTTTCCAGTCAGCAAAACTTTTGTAGCGTCGATCATCCGTACTGCCAACCCGGCGTCATGCACAACCTTGACCGCATTAGCAATCTGCACAATGTATGTCCACATCGTTCGTTCTGGTATGGCGGTAGATTGGGCTTGAACACGGCCATTGTGGAACGTTGGTGCTTTAAGCTTAAGGTGTGCTTCGTAAAGTGTCTGGGCATTCGAGTGATAGTCGTAAGCCACGACGAGAGCTGGGGAGAGCATTAGTTTGAAAGGGTAAGGACGAAAGGGTCATACAATTGTCATTGAAAGCTCGTGTGGTAAACGCTTCGCGGACTGAGACAATGTTGGGCTGCCGTATTCGACTCCATGTTTCAATTGCGGTGAAGGCAGCTTGGTGCATGAGACGATAGTCTATAATACGGACCATCAATGCTTCACACATTACTCTTATCCGTAAAAACTCACTCTCAATCCTTCTTAGAGTATGCGCCACACCGGTAGTATCGCTAGTAGCTCTATAGACAGTCGAATACCAGTTGCCAAATTTGCGTCGATCGCCTCCAATAGCCTCAAGTGGGACGAGTGTATGATAACCTTGTAGTTCGTCTGGTAGATTAAGACCTGGTCCGGGAGCGGTGCGAATAATTTCTGAACGTTTTTGAAGCTCTTCGCGGAGGTCGTCGTTAAGAAAGTAGGTATGGGAAAACGTGTCGGGAAGAGGTTGAGTATACAGATGGTAATTTAGCTGTAGAGTGGGCGTTAATGAAGGAAACTGAGAAGAGGAAGAAGAAACTCGCAGGTTGACGAGTGAAAGTGGGTTGCGGAGGGAGATAAAAGCCAGCCGTTGATTCAAACTGCTGGTCATATTCTGAAGGATAGTGGGTACCCTGATCTTGGTAATAGTTTGGGTCGAGCTTAAGGTCAATATCAGCATGGTCTCTGAAGACGAAGCATCGATATTCTTACGTCTTGCATCTGTTCGGTAAGAGGCTCGACCGCGTCGCTAGAGTAGGCATGAGGATCATACGGGTCATGATCATATTCTTCGTAGACGGCGGCAGGGGGAGGAGCAGGAGGAGGAGCAGGAGTAGGCGCCGGCCTGAATCAAGTAGGTGGAGATCACGATAAGACGTTGCATGAATTAAGCTTACGAGACTACTGATCGAGGAACAAAGACAGGAGCAGTCGAAGTTGTGCTTGATAATGAAGCGCCAGTAAGAGAAGTTGACGCAGCCTTTGGGACGAATATGGGGGCATTCACTGCTTGGGCGGTAAGGGAAGCTTGAAGAGGAGGTGAATCTGGTTGTGGACTGCAGTGATCTTAGTTCCCGTATCCAGATAACCGCTGGGGATACATACGTTAGTGGTGACTGGCCATCCGGTGACTGTATAGATGATGTCAAAGGATGCATCGAATTGAAGCGAGATGCCTACAGGTGGATGGTAATAGATGCAGCCTTTATCTTGGAATTTACATGACCTAAGTACACATTCAGACCAAGAAAAGACACCAAGAATGAAGCATACCCATAAATCAATATATTTCTACACTGGCGTTGAGTTAGATCTGTGTAATCATTAGCAAGCGCGGTGAGCCGAACGCAGATCAAGACACACCTTTCTTCGACGGAGATTTAGCCTTGTCTTCCTGTGTGGTTGGAGTGACGATCTTGACTGCTGCATTACGCGACTGTGGTCTTGCAAAATAGGCCATGGAGGGGCCGCGACTGTGCTGCAGAACCTCTGCAGCCCGCCGTCCACGAAGTCGATCAGAACTTTTGATTAACAGTCGCCGGTCCGATACCCCACCATATCCGGCGATTCGTCCGGCGATCTCCTTTAAGGCAACGAGTCAGCCACTCGGATCGACTCTTGCTCTCGTCCCATGTCTGGTCTAGCCAAGGACGCGGCTGCTTTCAAATCAGTCCTTTCTCGACAAGACTATACATCATGGCACACCCAGCCACCACAGCCCGGGGCAGCCGATTCGACCACCCCAGCGGGTAGTTCTCCCTCGGGCTCTAAAAAGAAACGGCCAAAAACAAGCACGTTTTCTCCTTACCATTTGACTCGCTCTGTTCGAGTCTTTTAACCTTGAATTCATTGTGATAGACATTGTGTATTCCCAGCCTGCAGACACGGGAACTGGAAGCAATGTTAACACGCAACTTTTATATGCTGTGAAGCATCTGAAGGTGAGTTTGTACAGGAGCCACCGATGTAACGCAAGCCATTGAGAGGTGGATAGTCGACTCCGAATCCGATGCGCCTACAAGACATTGCGATTGTTACAAATACTCCTCTTGATACAGACATGGTTCTATTGGAGAAATTCAAAGCGCACGACCGTATACAATGGGATCCTCGTACGGACCTCTATTCGTACAAAGTAAGCTCCACGGTTCCTGTTTGTCTGCCCGTACTCATGCTTTGTAGCATGACTTCAATTTTCGGACCAAAGCCGATCTTCTCACCGAGATTCGGCGTCAGACCCACAAAGGTGGCGGTATCCCTGTACGGGCGTTGAAGGAGTCATGGAAAGAAGCGCCACAAGCTATAGAAGAATTTGAGAAAGACGGGGATGTACTCGTAACACGGACGGCTAAGGATGGGCAACTGAGGATGGTGTTCTGGAATGATCTGAAGGCGAGCGAGGAAAAGGGTGGGATGATGGTGGAGAAGGGTGAGTGGTGATACACGCGTCGCATTCAGCTTCCACGATCTGACCGTGAACACGACAGAATTTTTGGATTTATGGCACTCGCTAAAGGTGCCAAACGATGTCGATTTGCTGAAAGCTCTTGCGTCGGAAGGTCTGCATGTCACAGCAGCTGAAGCGCCCGTCGCAAAGGCACCCACCGCGAAGAAAAAGGGCAAAAGATCCACCCCGAGGCAAAGGCAGGTTCGCATCACGAATACACATTTGAAGGGTGTGGATCTGTCAAAGGATTGGGGAAAGTAACCGCGGGCGCGTGCGTTAGGTTGAATTTTTGCTGCGATTACTTCTGTATATACAGCTGAGTGCACTTTGAATACAATCATCTTTTTCTCCTTTTCTCCACATATTAATCCATTTGAGGGACTGCATAATGCCTTTCCTTTATCTAGGAAATGAAATACAGCCGACAGCGTATCATCTCCTCTATGTAGTAGCCATTGTCTGTCTGCGCAAGCAGGTGTCCTTCAAATCATCTTCCGCCATGCTAGCGGACAACCAGTAAGACCTGAGATATATGACTATATATTTCTTTGTCACATTGCTTGCCCATCTAGTGTTGCTTTTATCCTCCGCATCCTTCATTGTTTCCTTGGCATTCTTAACTAACGAACCTTCGTGCTTCGTCACTTGCATTTCAGTGGAATGTGATAATATCTGCGGAGATAACACCCAACGGAGCACCCTCGGAGAAGTACTGCCATTTTTCATTCCCATACTTGATGCGCTTCTAATGATATCCAATATACTAGGGCAAAAGTCGTTTACCGGGATAACCTTTCTGGTAACACGCTTCAAGGGACCTCGTAAACCCGTCTCTGCACTCCTAAAATGTCATAGTCAGGCATCGTTGCTCTTACCATATCATGTACCTCGCCCCCATTACTATTGACCGTTTTCTCATCAACGGACACTAGCCATCGAGATGCCTCCGTCTATAACCACCTGCAGTCTCTAATCGACTCCTGTACGGAACCATCCCTTGCGACTCGTTCACCATCTCCAGATCAGATGACATCTAGCCTTGCGCTTTGCGGCCGTGGTCACCTGCTGCCTTCGACACTGCTGTTCCTGTTCAACACCGTATGCATCGACTATCAGCACTTCATCAGAACTATTGAAAAAATCTTCTGACACAGTCTATGAGGTAGTTCCAGGCTGTGTTGTCAATGATTCTGGGCCAGGGCACTCAATATGTAGACCAGAAGGATGATCCCATCCTTCGATCTCTCGAAGATCTGTCATCAGTCGATGATCGCATCTTACGCACCTCTTACCTCCGCTCAATCCTGCATCATGGATTTTATCAGGAATGCTGCTTACATATACCAATCGCAGTATGGGAAAACAACGAGGGACAAGGAGGGAACAGCGGAGGCTGGGAAGGAGACGCCGGAGAGGTACCAGACGAGCGCTCGCCCGTGACGCAGATGGCCCCTTTGCGATAACCTCTTTTCCTTTCTTTCTTTTTACACGAGTGGCGATACTGTCATGGTGAAGTTAACCTATGTCAGGTTGATTGGGGTTCTGCAGACCGCCAGTAGTAGCATGAAACCATATTATACAAGGCTTAGACGTTGACCTGGAAATAAGGAAACGGAGATTGTTCAATGAAGGAACATGGAACAGGGTCATTGTTTCAGGGCAGACCGGAGACGGGTACAATGTTGCAGGCTATTAGAACCTAAACTAGCATGATTTTTGTTCAAGGTCTGATCCATGGAATTGTGCAGAAAACGCTTTCACACTCGGTATCAGACAATCGTTCCGAGTGGTATCCACCCGCATATCAGGCGTTCCAGGAAATGTACTGAACGCTCATGTTTTCAATTTTTCAACACCGTGAGTCACAGCTCGTCACCAAAACACGGCAAGCAAACCCGGGCCCTGACATTTGCTATTGGTTTGCCTATAAGTAGATTATTTATGATCAGCTGCACATATCTGATAGTGCCGGATATTTTTATGCGATTGAGACCGTACATGAGGTCGTCTTGCGCTGATTTCCGGTCGGTCTTCTGCCACACGCCGGCGCACAGATTCCATCTACTCATTTCACACTTTTCTTGTCTGAATCTACTTGGCATGTTTGCCTCATGGAGGGCGATTACCAGGTATATATACTTATGTGCGTTTGCGATTCTACCATACCTACACTTCGCGCTTTTCGCGCTTGGCGCTGGTGGGCGCCAAAACGTTTCGATCGCAATTAGTATCTGCTTTAAGACTTATTACCCCTGATTTTGTATAGATTCTGTCAAGACTCAACACCGTGACAGACAACACGTTTGGTCAGAGAACCAGTCTATAACGACTCTTTGGATCCTAATATCTCGTATTGGTTTGGTTGCATGAGGTGATCCAACAAAGTTTCGCGCTAATGGAGCTCTGTAACCTGGCCATCTCCAGCCCATGGGTATGGCATTCAGTGGCGCCTTGTCCTGGATTGTGCCTTATCTGCGAACATTTACTGGTTTGACATTTGTGATTCCGGAGCTGTTATGTTCCGACCCTCCACCGAGGGCGCCTGCGCAGGAGTAACTAAGCGACTCCGCGTCTTCAACATCGTAGCTATCTACGCTTGACGTATCGAAAGCTGGTACAACGACACCAATAATGCCTGCAAAGCGGCGAAAACAGCGGTTTAGTTGGTGCTTTTTTCGTGACGCTTCCCCTACCTGTGTTGATGTACTTTCAGATCGCCATAGTACTATCATGGCCAAGGCCAACAGTAACATCGAGACTCTATCTGTTTCCCATGCAGTTCAACTGGCAGGACCGTCTAAGGCATGTGGTCACACAGGCTGTCAGCTAACTATACCCGATGGGTGTTGTGGTACGTCGCTTATATACATGCTCGACAAACATCTTATCTCATATTCGTATTCACTCAGCATGTCTCGACCAACGTCCTTTCGACTTTGCTGGTCAGACTTATCAATCAGGTATTTTGCGCTCTGCCAGCTACTGCGCTCACTGCAAACGATTCTCTCCTCCTGTGTCGTCAATTGTTCGGTCTGCCTCAGAGCCGTCCCCGAAAACATGTGGACACAACTACTGCATACTTTCTCTGTCAACATGCTGTGCCTGCACAGACCGCCGCCCGGGCACTACCTCCTATTCGCTGGGTCTCACCTGGAGTGGCACATATTGGTCTATGTACTGTTCGTCATGCCGCCATTTCCACGATCATCCACCTCTGGCCCACGTTACAGGCTCTACTCGGGAGACACGGAGTCCAGTCGAGAGCGAGAAGGCAGAGTCAGCGATGCTGGAGGTTCGCGAATTCAGCATTGACGAAGGCCAACGGACTAAACTGGACAAGGGAGGGGAGCTCGAGGGTCTGCAGGCCGAGATTCTTGTCACCAAACATAGAAATGAATGTAAGCTTGCAGTTTTATTAATCTTCTCCCATTGTCCGTGTTGTTCTGATCCAGCGCATTGATAACTACAAGGTGACGGGTCGGATTGCGTTTCAGAGAACAAATCATCATTGTCATCGTCAAAAGCTGAGAAGGCGGTAAGTTTAGCTGACACTGCAGTGCTTGCAGAGTCATTCGCTCATATATCTGATTTATCTCCAATGCAATGCATCCAGACAAAGGCCCTCGACCCTCCATTCATCCATACGAATGTGTTGCCGGCGTTTAATACAGCATTAGACCAGACATTGATCGCTGATCTTCCACTATGCATTGATCCAATTTCCTGCATTCGTGCAGATGCTGAACATGTCAATTCTATTGTGCAGGCGCTTTCGACATCTCCGCAAAATAATGAGATTCATCACGCCCATTTTCTTGGCAATACCATGATATATCGAGTAAGTTGCGGGCTCGGTTCCTGTGATAGAGGATTTGACAAACTTCTGATTTAGCGTCTGATCGTCTATGTTTTTGCGCATCTATTGTTTTGCAGCAGTAACAGAAAGTTTGTCCTTCCGTTTGATAAGGAATCAGTGAACTTACGCATATTATTGTCAGCCTTTTGAATCAATTGAAGGAGACCCTTCAACGATGGAAAGCCTGGGACGGTATTACCATAATCCAAAACCATCAATTGATTAAGGATTATCTTTGGGATTTGTTCCAACGAGGGCTAACAGCTGAAGTATGTTTCTAATAGCCAGCCTGTCATAATGCACCTCTGATATATTTCAGGCGAGTTCGACTCCGCACTCCGAAGAAACCTTCCACAAATTAGTCGCTCTCGATGCAGTCGGAATCTGCGCCCACTTGAAAGTCTGGGTCACAGACGATAACAAATACCAAGACCTTCTCACTCAACGCGACCAGATGGCACAATCTCTGGTCAACCTATTACAGGCAGTACGTTCGTCTGCAATCTCTTCATGTGCTACTGAATCGAACTGACTCCGACTAGCGCTTGGACTTCCCTATGGAGTCAAAGTATAGACCTCGCCATGTCAAAGCGCTGCTCAAACTATGTAGGGCATCTGGGCTCTATCCAGAAAGCTTGGCTCTCAAGGGCATTGAGATGGAAAGGCATCCAGTTGATAACGGCGGCTATGGAGACGTGTACAAGGGACAGTTGCACGGCCGAAAGATTGCTATAAAGGCCCTGAAAGTGTACCAGTCCTCAAATCTAGCCAAACTGCACAAGGTAGCCACGAATACTGATCATTTATCAATTTCAACTAAACTAAATCTTTAGAATTTCTTGTCCGAGGCTGTCTTATGGCGTCAGCTTTCTCATCCCAATGTTTTGCCATTCTATGGAATCTATCAGCCGGACGACAGTCTACCTAGACTTTGTCTAACATCGCCCTGGATGGAGAATGGAAACGCTGTCGAGTTTTTAAATCGTCACCCAGATACACATTGTGTCCATCTAGTGAGTTCCATAAGGTGAAGATATCGCATACGTATTCATGTCGTCGCAGGCATCAGACATGGCACTGGGGCTAGAATATCTTCACGGTCTACAGCCGAGTGTCGTTCATGGCGATCTGAAAGGAGTAAGTCTTCTGTGTATCATTGTCAAGGACCAATTACCGCGTCTGAATGCACCATCTAGGCCAATGTCCTCATCACGCAATCTGGCAGAGCTTGCTTGGCTGACTTCGGTCTGGCGATAGCTATCGATTCCAATACGATGACCGTGGCTCAAAATTCGACCATTAGATCCGGAGGAACGGTGAGATGGCAAGCACCCGAGTTGTTCAACCCAACTGGCTGTCAACAGAATACCACATGCAGTGATATTTATGCTTTTGCATGTGTTTGCTACGAGGTTCGACGCCTAACCACGCCAAAGAATTTTGACTAACTGCAAAGCAGATGTTTTCGGGTCAAGTGCCTTTTTATGAAATCCGACAAGATTATTCAGTCATAATTCCGGTGATGAATGGGAAGAGGCCAGACTTTCCATCGGGGAATTTAAGCCAAACTCGCGGTTTGAACACTGAACTATGGGACCTTATTCAGGCCTGCTGGGCCCAAGACCCAATACAACGTCCCATTGTCAAGCAAATTGTGGAATGCCTACGGTCATTACCACATCGGCTTGCCGACAACAGGCCACTCGATGACATCCACTTCCCAACTCAGGCGGTCTACGGTCGCGACGAACATCCTTTTGCTACCATCGTAGCCGTCGACCAAATATCTCCCGTTCCTGGCCCCACTACCCCCGAACAAGTACCTCTCGCATCCGCTCTCACCGCCGAACAAACACCTCTTGTGTCTGACTTGCTGCCTAACAAACAAACATCTGTTATGTCTGCGTCCGCCACTGTCACGCGGACACCGCTCATCGAACAAGCGTCTCTTGCATCAGCCCCCGCCCCTCCCACACAAACACTTGTTGCTCGCGCGTCCGCCACTCTAGAAAGAGAACCTCTTGTATCTACACCATTCACTGCAGAAAAATCACTTCTATCATCTATCCCTACTGAACAAGATCCTTCCGCATCAGCCCTCGCTATTGTTGAACAGGCACCTCTCGTGTCTGCTCCCTCCACTGCTGAACATGCACCTTTCACATCAGCCCTCACTATTGGACAAACCCCTCCTGCATCTGGTCCTGCCAGTACCGAACGAATATCCCTTGCGTCTGTCCCTGCTATTACAGAACAAGCGCCTTGCATGTCTGAAGCTTGCAATGCGGGGTCGATTTTTAATGTGGTGATATTCGGGGAAGCCGGGGCTGGGAAGAGCTCCGTAGTCAACATGATTGCTGGACGCCAAGTCGTGCAACCTTCCATTAACGCGGCAGGCCACCCGTCCCAAACCGAGCCACACGTTATGAACCTAGGCGGTACGCCTATCAAACTCTGGGTCACAGCGGGGTTGAATGAAGAGGATAATGGCACGCCAAACGCGAAACATACGATCATCAATTTATACAAACTCGTCAAGAGGTTGGAAGATGGGATCAGCTTGCTGGTTTATTGTGTGCGTGGACCGGGAATCAAGAATAGTATAACGAGGAACTACAGGTTGTTCCATCATGGCCTGTGCCAGCAAAAAGTTCCTATCGTACTAGTGGTGACGGGCCTTGAGGGAGAAAATCCAATGGATGCATGGTGGCCGATGAACCAAGCTGTCTTCCAAAAGCAGCAGCTGGTATTCAGTGGTCAAGCATGCGTCACCGCGACGAAAGGCCAGTTTAAAGCGGGGGCATATGCGTTCGAGAAAGAATACGAGGAGTCCAGGACGAAGGTGCAGAAGCTGATCAGTGATTGGAGTCGTGCTGTAGAACAGAAGGTCAAGCCATCCCATTGGGTAATGGATACATTCAAGAGTACGTTCAACATCGTCACGCGGATGCTCAATGTTCCCTTGGTCGGGCTCAACGTCTCACTGCGCGAGATTCTGATGGAGTATGGAGGATTTTCGGAAGAGCAGGCTATACAGATCGTGTACGAGGTCGAAGTCGGTAATACGGTGGATGACGAGGAGCGCAATTTGTGGAGCGATATCTATGATTGGGTTCAGAGCTGATTCAGGGGATAGCCACTTTCGCGATGGATGGACAAAGCTTAAGGTCTCCCAAGGATGCAGAAAATGAGTGTTCAGATATAGCCCCGAGTTCCAGGTCGCTGCAATGCGGTTAGTCTAGCTATGCTGCTCGATTTTGTTTTCTTTCTGCTCTCCATGGCTGACACGATTCAGAGTTTGAAGAATCGAATGATGTGATGGACACATTGAAATCTTATCATAGGACAGTAGAATAGTATATGACATGTCATTTTGAATCAGCGAAAGCAACTGAAACTGATGGATGATGTTGTGGAAATATGAGTGCTTTGATACACGGCGTGTCACAATCGGATCCAGCTTGGTAGATTTAGTCGGATACTCGGTGGGCAAATTGTGCATGCGCTGGGACTGATCAAATTTGGGCTCCTGCAGGCGGACTTGCATCCCTCAGTAGTACACTGCCTGGTAGACGCCGAGGATGGGTAGGATGTGTTGAAGAACTGAATCGGTGCTCTTGTGTTGCATATGTACCATCAAATTCATGAACGAATCTCGAGGTCAATATTCTGTCAGTGTCCATACATTCACCTTTATAAATCTCGCCGCAGATCAAGCCGCTCCACCGAGTCATCTGCAACAATTCGGTCGCAGTGGATGAACTGGAGGAGAACGATGGGAGTATAGGGGAATTGCGGCGCATTCGCGAAATGCGTTAAGTAACACATATGAAACTCGTGGATACTGGATTTGAATAGATATGACAACTTCGATGAAAACTCGGAGGTTGTGGATGGTAGTTGGTCTAGATGAATTTGCAATTGAAACTCAGGCTGTCCGTCTGGTGTGCATTTCGGGCTATTGGGGATTATTATCTTCCTCAGCCAATGGGATAGTGGAAGACACGGGGATTTGCGTAAAACGAACCTATTGAATGCGGGAAGAACGTGCGAGATGGCTACTTTTGGTATCCCAGATTCCTTTATTGGACTGGACCCCGACTGGAATTAAATTCAACTTCACGAACCACTAGTACTCAGAATATTTTTTAGTCCAAGCGCCATACGGTCGTCATATATTTCGCTCTCTCTCCTGTGCCTTTAAGCTATGCGAGACCAGTCTCCAAGGGCAACTGTCAATTTATCAACATACGTACATATGACTTGGGATCAATTTGCGGAACTTCTGATTTTATAAGTGCCTGTATAAGTGCCGAAAAGAAATCAGTGATGAAACTGATAGGGTGAAAATAAGATTTTAGATAGGACTCGGAGAAACCTATCTCTTCCGTATGCAAAACTATGTGTAAAATTACAAAGTCCCAAGTTATTTGCCACGATTTAGAGTATAAAAGTTGCCAAAATATACCCCGTCTTCAGTCATTGAAGTCCATAGTCACGACTAGTCGTACTCACAATGCAAAATGGCAAGTTCATCCTCTCCATGACCTCCGCCCTTGTCGGTTTCTGCCTCTGCTAATCCTACGGCTCCTGGAGTTGAAGTTCGCAGCAGCTTGCTTAGGCCCTGGATACAGCTCGATAGCTGTGGGGAAACATACGGGAATTACTATATGGATGGTGGATATAGATACTGGCTTTGTACCGAGGGTTATGTATTTCGTTCTATGGTACCAAAAGCGACTAAGTGATATTCGTTCAAATGCAGATTTTGCCATTGTGTAAGCATCCAAAGTGACCGGGCACCGACAGTGTACTCACCCATATAATGTATCACGAGGATAGTGTGCACAACAATATCCCACACCCTTTGACAAGCGAGATTAAACAATAATGTATGGAGTAGCTCTGCGGCGGCAAGCCACTGCTGGAGCAAGGTGGAAGTAGACCATCAAGTAAATAATGCGATTGACGTCGGTGAAGGCCGCGTGGAACGTGATGTCCTGTCTTAAGCTAATTGCTTGGCCATGTATAAAACGGAGAAAATATTTGAACTTGGGTGTTATGCCCACAGAAATGTCCGAGTGCCGAAGAGATAGCGACGTCCCCTCAAATGATGTTACCCCCCTGTGTCCTGTTCAAAATATCGGAATAAGATGTAAAGATATCCTTATCCAACTTCAAGCTAATTGATCAGCAAAAATAATAGATAAGTCTACCTGTTGGGCACCTCCTGTGTTCGGTTTGAGATGCTCGTAATAACCTACCTATTTCACATCCTGATACTATCAAGCACGGGATCCAGGCTCGGACAAGATCCGGCCATGGCCAAATTGCATCTGCCGTTGTACTCAGGTACTGTTGTCTTTTACACCGAATGGTCGCGGTGGTAGGTTGATCAACATATGGACTGCATGTAAAGTTGCCGCCAGCTTCTCGTCCACAGCTCTGTCATGCCTATATAATTTCGATTCAAGTTGGCCCGCGAAAAAAAGGCTGGGTTCGATCTGGCTGAGGAATTCAAACGAATAACCGGATAACCTTAAATGAACTGTGAGTCGGGTGACTCAGCTTGACAGGTCTACGCACATTGTATATGTGTTGGGTGAAAGACGCTACAATTTAGGTGATGATGATTGAATGTGAATGGTGTTGTGGACAAATATGGGCGCTTCGACGCATGTGAAATTTGTATGACCGGGGATACGAAGGCTCAGGGTGCAACCACTCCTTCGCTCACCACCATGGCCCCGTCGACGCTAGCTGTACTACCACTCCCTCATCCAATAATCCTTCTCCCAGCTGCCCGCATCACCCTCCCTTTGAACCAGTCTCTCGGCGAGCGTATCCTGTCTCTCGTCGACCAATCCGACGATCAGCCCGTCATCGCAGCTGTACCCTTCACAAACTCCAATGGCCCTGACTCTGGTGCATCCATCCTGTCACAATGGGGCACTGCTGCCCGCATCGTCCGCATCGTCCGACCACCACCCCGTAATCCTCGCCAGCCGTACCTTGTTTCATTACAGGGTCTCACGAGGATCTACCTCAAGTCTCCCATTGTATTAAATAATAACAAAAATAATAAGAGTAAGTCTGTGGACTCGCTTGTAGTCTGCCCTGTGGAGTATCCTGATACAAACGGAGTGCCGTCGAGTGAGTCTGTGGCCGTCTTTAAAGGGGCCGCATTGAGGCTTCTCGACCGATTGGCCAAGGATGCTTCTCAGCCCTCAAGGAAAGATGGGTGGCTTAAGGTATCTGCAATGGTCGAGGATGTATCTGACTCGAAAGCACCTTCGATGGCTGATGTCATGGTCGCGGCTGTCAATGGCGAATACTCTGATAAATTAGGTACATTGATCTAACATCTGACTTGAAAAATTTGATCTATGGACTGAATATAATCTATGCATAGCATTCTTGTGTACATCCGACCCAGAAGAACGCCTCAAACTCGCCACAGAGTTATTTGTCAAACAAGCCTCTATCTCCGAGGTATCCAAGAAAATAGCCGCATCAGTGGACGAATCCCTGTCCAAACAACAAAAAGAATTTTTTCTCCGCCAGCAGCTTGCAGCAATCCAGCGCGAGCTCAGTAGTCTTCACACCAGCCGTGGCGGCAGCGGCAATACGCACGTCATGGGTCCAGATTCGAGCTCCGGTAGAGGGAGTGAACTGGACGACGATGAGCAGCACGAGATGGACGATTTGGCGGATCTGAAGAAGAAGATTGAGGCGATGGAACATGGGAGCGAGGAGAGGAAGATGGGTGTTAGGGAGTGGAGGAGGCTGAAGAGGATCCCTCAGGGCAGCGTGGAGAATGGCGTTATCAGGACGTACCTCGAGTGGCTCACCGCCGTACCATGGCCTTCATCATCCACCCCGCCCTCGACGGATCTCGAAGCGATCAAGGATCGATCGTTCCTCCGCAATGCGCGGGAACAGCTCGACGCAGATCATTTTGGCCTAGATAAGATTAAGCGGCGCTTAATTGAGTATTTGGCTGTTGTTAGGTTGAAGCAGATGAATGCCGCGAAGGAGGCACAAGCAGATGAACAAGCGTTCGTCAAAGTGCAGGGCCAGCCTGCCGGCGCTGATGCTCTGCCTCCGCCCATTGCTCCTCGTACGGGCAAGAAAGGCGTCAAAGGCCCCATCCTGCTCTTCGTCGGCCCCCCAGGGACGGGTAAAACCTCCCTCGGACAATCAGTCGCTAAAGCGCTCAACAGACCTTTCCAACGTATCTCGCTGGGTGGGGTGCGGGACGAGGCGGAGATCAGGGGCCATCGGCGCACTTATGTAGCTAGTGGTCCTGGGATGATAGTGCAGGCGCTGAGGAAGGCTGGGAGGCTGGACCCTGTGATATTACTGGATGAGGTGGATAAAGTCGGGCAGAGTAATTTCCATGGGGATCCGGCTGCGGCGTTGCTGGAGGTTTTGGATCCGGAGCAGAATCATACTTTCAATGTGAGTTCTGTTTTGACCATTTTCGGATTTTGATGGTGACGGATGGGTTACTGATGTTTTGGATCATGTAGGATCATTACATCAATGTTCCTATTGATTTGAGTCAAGTGCTGTTTATCTGCACTTCAAATACGCTGGACACTATCTCTGCGCCACTGCTCGACCGATGCGAGATCATTCAGCTTTCTGGTATGTCTGCTTCGTGATTCTTTTATTTCCAAATTTAATATCATTTCCTCAGGCTATACGTATGACGAGAAGATGCATATCGCTCGCAAATTTCTCCTCCCTAAGCAACTCCAAGCCAATGGTCTCACCGCATCCCACCTCACTCTGACCGAACCAGCCCTGCTCCACATCGCCACTCGATATACGCGCGAAGCAGGTGTGCGGTCTCTCGAACGGGCCATTGGTGCAGTGGTGCGGTACAAAGCCGTAGAATGGGCCGAGCACTCCGACAAAGGCAAGGGTGAATCTGAGTGGGAGGTACTTGTGCAGGAGAGTGAGCTGGAGAGGATATTAGGCGTCGCGAGGTGGGATGGGGAAGAGAGGGATAGAGAGCAGAGGAGGGGCGTTACGTATGGGTTGGTCGTTTCGGGGGTTGGAGAAGGTGGGATTTTACCGGTTGAGACGTTGATCGTACCCGGTAGTGGGAGGTTGAAGTTGACGGGTAGCCTTGGTGAAGTATGTACCTCTTTCTTTTTTGTTGATTTGGATGCGGAAGGTTTATGATTTGGGACTCACAGGTCATCAAAGAGAGTGGAGAGATTGCGCTCACTTGGGTCAAGACGCATGCGTATGATCTCTGCATTACGAACTCGCGATCAGAAGATGCGCTGAAGATCCCCGATCCGATTGATATTCATCTTCATTTACCGGCCGGTGCACAGAAAAAAGATGGTCCAAGTGCTGGCATTGCGATGATTTGTGCTTTCGTCTCGCTGCTTACTGGGTCTTGCGTCCCTAAAGATATCGCTATGACTGGAGAGGTGCGTCCTGAAGTAAGATCGTTGCGATTTGTTATCAGACTCTCATTTATGCTCTAGATCACTCTTCGGGGACGCGTCACTCCAGTGGGTGGAATTAAAGAGAAGGTGGGAAGAGTTTTTACATTGTTGCTTGTCTCTGAGGTTAACTTCGTTTGTAGGTTTTGGGAGCTCACCGGGCGCAGATTAAAAAGGTCATTCTGCCGTGGGCGAACCGCAAGGATGTGGAACACGACGTTGCGCTCGAGATTCGCAACGAAATGCAGTTTGTGTTTGTACGCACTGTCGTCGAGGCTCTTGAGGCCGCCTTTGGGAAAGGTGGACTTGGATGGCGAAGAGACACGATGTTGATTGAGAGCAGGCTCTAAACTTGTATTTCGAATGATCACGTTTATATTTTGTATTTTGGATGGACAGAAACCTATCATAGCCATACTGTTGCATAATATTTGATTTTTATTTTTGCCGCGAGCAGGGGGAAAGGGTATGAGGGTCAGCTGTCAGGTGTGCTAAATAAGCGAGTACAGCAGAACTCCATTCTGATTACTGGAAAAGTAAGAAAGCAACGGTAATATGCAGTGCCCATGTGGAGACTAGAAAGCGAGAGGCCTTTAGTGAGAAGGGTTGGATGGATACAGCTGGGGCAATATGCAATGTGAGCAAGAACTCGAACAGTATTTGTTCGGGCCAAAGAGTGATAGATGACCTTCTATTACATGCAAGATCGTGAAGTATAATGCCTCCTTGAGATGGCGAGTCGACGGGTGAGAAGTGAAGTGTATGTTGCATGTCGCAAGGGAATGAGTCGTGAATGATGAAGAGGCCAGAAGGAAACGGAAAAAGAAGTCATGTTAATTGTCTATGCGGTAGCCCGCTTGATCATCTGCAAGGGATGTAGCGTGAGGTTACGCGAAGAACACATGAAAAGGTCACTGACCTCCTTGGCCCACCGCATCGTTTTCTTCGCATCGGCTCCCAATCCTCGTCTGTTTCGAAGCTCATTGGCAATCCACTCTTGCAATAACAGCTGCTTGAGTTGGCCGTTAGGGAAGGAATCAGCGAGATCGCCAACAAGACCAAATGCCAATTTGACCAGGCTGTCGGTTCGTTCGTCATCGGCGAGGCATCGCTGAATGAGCTCAAATATGCTTGGTGCATGTGGTAGGAGCAATCCGGCTGCAGCAGGGCGATTAGGTTGCTCCGATATCAACAAGTAAATTATATATACCTTTTTCTGTGTTCTTCAAGCCAGTGACAATTCCCGTGTAGGCTTCTAGGATGCCTTCACGAAGCTGGCTGACATAGTCAAGGAGATCATAGTCAAGCTGCCATTCTACAGATTAAATCTTGTCCGTAGCCCAGCAAAACAGGAAATCACATACCGGGTTAGGCTGCACTGCACCCGCCTGTCTCAAAACGCCCATTGTTGTATCGAGATATGGCTCAAAGGCAGGTCCAATGGCAAGCGCGATGTCTCCAAAACATGACAATATTGCGATCTTGACGTTACGATTCAGAACTTCGCTTTGCAGGTTCTCAAGCAAAACATTCATGAAGGCACTCGAGTATTGAGCACTTTGCTCGCCAAGAGCACGAGAAATGTCACCAATGATACCGACCGCCACCATGCAGAGTTGAGTATCTTCATGGGTTTTCAGAGCCGGGTAAAGGAAGGGCAAAAATGCCTGCATATATGGAGCGAAGTTTTGCTCAAGTGCTGTGGACAGAAACCGAAACTCAGCTGACAGGTGATAATTTCGATAGTCGCATACACATACCGGACGCTAATGAGCCGACAACAAGGAAGGCATCCTCCAGGACAGTCGAAGTCTTGCCAGCGGCTTGTATGAGCTGTAAAATCAGAGTCATGATGCGGTCTGCCAAAGGCTGAATGCCTTGATTCAGTCTACGAATCACACTCTGCAGAGAAGTGCTCAGGTCGCAGTTCATTCAATGTAGCATAAAAAACCCACAATGGCAACACCACAGAAGTTACTTTGCAGTTCATTCCAATTGTTGCGATCATCGACTCCCAAAATTTGGTTCTTTGCAAGGATGTAAATCAACAACTTGTGTGAACAATGAAAATAAAAGCAACGCACATGCATGCCGAGGAGATGCTCCATTCTTTGAAGAATGGTAACTATCGTGTTCTCGATGACAGGAACTACATCTGGCGTGGCATGAGAAACGTAAGAAGTGATGGCTTCATATGCAGATGTCCGGAAGTTATTTTCGTTGCTTGGTCTATGAACAGTCAACAGGGAGAAGAGAGAGGCAATTGATGCCAAAACTTACGTCTCTGTTACACGCAGGAGAGCTGAGATGACTCCTTCGTAGTATGGTGACAACACTCCGCTAGGATTCGCGTCTGGGTCGTCTTCGAAGTACGCGCCGAGCTGGTCGGCGAGGTTCATCAAAGCCCAGCAACAGTTTGCGACAATTCGGGGATTATCTTGAAGGCCGTTGACGATAGCAGTGATGAGAGGATTGAGGTGCACATCAGGCTTGATCGTGCTAACGAGCAAATCACATATTCTGCCCAAAGTCCACGCAGTTGTGTCTTTGACGTGAAGATTTGCATCGCTCATCATGTCGATCAATAGTGGCAACGCCTGTGTGACGAGTGGACTGAGAACCTGAGGGTCTGGGCCGTCCAAGATCGAGCCGAAGGTCATGACTGCCGCTTCACGTTGATGCCAATCTTGTGCTTTGATGTTGGCTTCAATGAAGGGAATGACGGCAGGAACGATGGCATCCGTAACGGCTTGCGCGAGATGATTGAGACAAGTACCCGCAGACATCGACAAGGTCCACTCATCCTCGTCTGCGTCTTCCTCTTGACGGGTAAGTAGCAGGAGCAGGACTGGCACGATTTCCGGAAGCGCGATCTTTGCGAAAAACTTTGACTCAGTTTCTGGTACTTCGCCATACTCGGCAGCCTAATCGGGCAAGTCTTAGATGTTATACGATGCACTTGGCACTGGGCACAGACCTCATTTGCTTCAGCGGCCAACTCGACTTCTTCCTCGCAGACTGTGGTCCAGAATTCAACAGCCTGGAGAGCCACCCTCTCATCGGCATGCTTCATGCCTACAACAGTGAGCTGCAGAAAGATAAGCAACACGCATCTATGAAGAGCAAGACACACATACCCCGAATAATGCTTGCTCCATGTAAAAAGCCATTTTGTCATAGTAGAGGGCCATGATTCTCACCAGGCATTCAAATGCTCCGACTTGAACAGCCACGGATGGATTCTGGGTGGCTTCACAGATAACTTGCATGATGTAGTTTCGTTCACCCTATAACAACCGATTGGGCTCGGAACGATTATCACCATTCGAGAACAAGTCAACTCACTTCACGTTCAAAGTTGGCTCGAACAAATTCTAAAGAGTTGAAAAGAGCATGAATTGCGGCGAGTTGCACCTCTTGGGAAGGCTCTTCTTTGCGTGCACCATGAATGACAGCAGTGAGAATTTCATTAGAACGTAAAGCCAGTGTTTCGGGTTTCTAAATTGCATTGTTAGATAAAATAATAGGATAGGATGATTGAAATTACATACGATGGATTCACAAATAAAACCAATAGCTTGGAGAGTAGCAATTTTCAAGTTCGTAGCAGCCTGGGGGTTGTTCACAAATCCTAAAAGAGATCCGATGAGGTCTGGCCATTGATCATGGGGAATCTCAACAGCGGCAATAGCGGCAACGACTTGAGCAGCCACGCCCCCCGCTTTCGCAGACGGAGAGCCAAGACTGACAAGGGATTCTCGCTTGATTTTGTCCCTCGTAGCTGCGTCTGTCGACAGCCATCTGTTTGCATACTCATTTTGCCGTGCGCTCTCCTGAACGTGCGCAAATTTTTGGTGAGTCGTGTACCAACCAATGACGAGATGAAAGCTCGTTGACGTACACGAGCCGTTAACGCATTTTTCAGAGCCAAACCCGCAGCATTCCGCACATGCGACTGAGATGACTCATTGGCCAACTCTGCAGACATCATTTGCACATATGCAGACTGGGTGCCAAATCAAACATAATTCACGAGTGAGCAAACCCAGGGAATCAGCGGGCATCGTTTACAACTCACGAAGTTCTCTCTGGATGCATTCTCGAGAGTCTGAGTTGCGTTCTGACGCGTGTTCGCGTCTAGTAGTATACACAATCAAAGATGCCAAGTCACTGCATGTATCAAAACGCGCATACGACTGGTGACTTACCAGGAGATAGAGTATTGGCAAGAAGTTCACTAGCACTCATGATCGGCGTGAGGAAAGTTGTGAGCTAAAGGTATCTTCGACAAAAGAGTAGTGAAAATAGGTATTAGATGTCTGATTCAATATGAGTCGAGGAGGAGGAGGAGGCCTAGCTACGTACAGACGCAAACAAAAGGAGGGTGAAAGACGAGGGAAAGGGCAAACGAGTTGCGGCGGCACTGACGAATGTGGCAACAGATCATAGGGTTATTTTTTCAAAATTTACTTTTGTAGGTAAGCGAATTATTTATTGTAATGCTTACTTAGTAGACCCCTAACTTACATTCTAAGACAGTTGAACGTCATCTTATTTTGTGTCGAATTTCATCGTCACTCCTACTCTCGTCTAGGCTACCAGCGTGAAGACGTGTCACCGAGCGCAGCGGGAATCGGCTTGCGCGTTTTATAGCAAAGACCTCTAGACTTGCAAGAGATGGCTGATCGGGTAAGTGACTCGCAGTGACACTCGTTCCTATCTCATAGCAATTGGTCTGAAGAGTCGTGGAGCATCAAGAGGGGGACGTGGAGCTGGAGGGCTCAGAGGCCGAGGCAGTGCGCCGTCAGGGCCCCAAACATCGCCTGAGGAAAGGAAGAAGAGAGAGGCAATCCTTGACCTATCAAAATATGTAAATGAGAGGATTAGGGTGAAGTTTACTGGTGGTCGAGAAGGTTCGGAAAATTTTGTTCTCACAGATAGGTTATCTGAAAAGCATGGTTCATTTTTCCCCTGCAGTGACAGGAATTTTAAAAGGATATGATCAACTGTTGAACTTAGTGCTTGACGAAGTTCAAGAGGAGGTACAAGGTGCAGGGATTCATCACTGTCTTTATGTAGGTTGCTAACAAGAGTTATATTAGAACCCGAAGTACATATTCGCTCGCTGGGTCTGACCGTTCTCCGTGGACCCACGATAACACTTCTCAGTCCAGTCGATGGACTAGAGGAAATCGCAAATCCGTTCATGGCGCAAGAGTAGACTCTCTTGCCATTATCTTGCTGGAAGTTTGAGCGCAATACTCGAACTTCGCTTACACACTGTTATTATGCTAAGGTGCAAAATATTTTAGGTGGCCCGTAGTGTATCATAGACTCAGCCTTCACTTAGTCCTGCACAAGACGTGCTGCCGATGATAGTCCCATCATTGGGAGCTATTAGGAGATCTATTTCATTTGTACAGTGCACCTTTCAGCCAGAATTCCAACGATTACGTAAGTAAAGCAGGTATAAAAGAGATTGGCGTGAGGATGCTCCGAAATATAAAGTATAATGGTGCGGCATGGAAGGAAAATGAACGCGGATGATACGTTACGGCGGGTTTACCAGTACGTGAGAGCCTGACCAGTAGTGGCTATCCTTGTGTCGCGGCACGAAGTATTAATTACCCATTGATCTACACTCGATTGCGGCACGGAAGTTACAATTATATGGATGCGTGTAATTGCATGCTGGGAACCAGAAGCTTCGGGGTAACCTCGTCCGACACTGGAGATGCAGCCTGGCTGTCAAAGTTCTCTCCTGAACTGGAAGATGGTGGTGACGACGACATAGATGTGGCACAGCTTGTGGAAGATGGTGTCGGTGAGTCACTTTCGTAAGAAGTTGCGGTAAACGGTGAATTTGGGCCTGCGCCAGAAGCCAGGAGATGCTGATTTGGTGGCACTTCTGGCGGTGGAGGTGATGGAGACCGCGAAGGGGATGATGATGATGAACTAGGGTGTACATTTTGTGAGAATTGGGATATATTTGCTCGAGGAGTAGGGGCGGTTATGGTTGCGTTGGAGTAGGAATGATGGTGGGCTGAACGCGCATAATGCGAAGGGGTCGGCGTATTGGGGCCCGCTGATGATTGACCAGAGCCTGTCTCTCTTGGATGAGAGCTGCGAGAGATCCCCATTGGCGGTCGATGATCTGATAGGTTACTAAAAGTAGTGCTGAACAAACCCAACTGGTGTTGCCGTTGTTGGGGGGCAACTATTGGAGAATGATGTCCTGGCCCGGGACTTGTTGAATATAAGACGGGAGGATGACGTGAGCCAGTTTCGTAGAATACAGTCGACGATTCAGGGGAATGTGATTTGACTGGAGACTCAGACCCCGATGGGGATGGGGGAAGGGGGGTGACAAGCGCAATTGGCATCATGGATGGCAAGGATAATCGATGTGATGCACGTGGAGGACCAGATATTGATCTTCGTGAAGCATCAGCTCGACATGTTGTGGCAATGGTATCGTGCCCTTGCCCAAGGTACATAGTATGACGAGGATCGTGATCTTTATCAGCCAACCGTGATGGATAACGTCCACGAGGCCCGATGCCACCAATAACTTCTGCATTAAAGTCACGTGGTACTGGTGCAACATGGACGGTTGAATCTTGCATGAATTGCCACGGAGGTCTGTGGAAAGAAGGCCCAGAAGGACTCGATCCCTCTGTGAAAGAGCGTACCGATCTAACATCTTCCGTGTCAGAATGAGGTTCATCATCGCTCGGCACCTCGCTGTTGCTGGATGACGATGCGTATGCCTCTTCACGCTCTCGCGCTTCTGTTGAGGATGTGGCCAGCTCCAGGCTGAGCCCGAGCTGATTCTCGAACGATGTGTGATCCGCCGGTGGAGCTTCGGGTGGTGGCGGACTAGTCCACTCGCTACGCTTCGGGGCCATATGCTCGGGAGGTGAACGACCAGTAACATCTATTCGAGCCGCCGTCGCCAAGAATTGAGGCTGTGGAGGAGGTATTCGCTCAGGCGATGGTAATCCTTTTGCGTCCGAGCTGCTGCCAACGGTGTAAGGTGTCTGAGGCGGGATGGGGAATAACCGTGGAGGAATGAAAATAGCAGGAGGGGGGGATGTCTGAAGAACATTCGCTTCTTTTCGCTCCTCGCACAACTGAGCAAGGGCGACAATGGCACGATCAGGGCGAGCGGCGAGTATTCTGGATGCGCGCATGAACTCCCCGCGGATCTGCAGATTAAATTCCTTTATAGGTCATGGATACGGAGACGTGAAGTACGCACTGTATACAATCCGTCCTTAGTTACACATCGTGCAACGTTGAAATCGGTTTCGAATGGGTCCTATGTAAAAGTGAATCGGCAAGTCAGGAAAGGTCATTGAGCTGCTCACTTCAATACATAAACGATTACGTTCTCGCGTATCGTTGTATCTGCTACCCGAAAGCTGATCATATATGAGCTCAAGCGCGATTAATCTGCCACAAAACTTACATCATTTTGCCAGCCTTTGCTTTCTTTCTTCAATAATCCAGCACGTATCGAAGCAACTCCGGTGTTGTACAGAAAATCGCGCGAATAATATCGGAAGAAATCGATCAGACTAGAGGGATGAGCAATTGCTTAGTCTCCCGATATTCAAGAATTATGATCGATCGATTTACAGTTCAGCGACGCTCTCTATGTTTGATGATTGCCATCGCTGACGCAGGAGCTCAATATCGTCGAAGAACCTGCCGCAGCAAATTGAGAATAATGCTTGGGATAGAGAGGAATAACAAACCAGGTGTTATATCCACCCAAATGAGTATCCTCCTGTACATCCAGTCAGAACAGATCCAAAATCCGAACTCGATAGAACATACTTTAGAAATAGGGCGTAGTGGCGGCATTTGTTGAAGGTTGGGTAGAACAGCAGGGTTCTTGACGTGAACCAAGAAATATATCACCATGAGCACATATCCATATGACGATAATGTGCCTTGATATGGAGAGTTGATTTTTCTGTTGGAGGTAAGGAAGTGTTTCCAAAGCGTGCATACATACCACTGACCGGCGTTTACTCCACACTTTGACTGGTTGATATGAGGATACCTAAGTACACTAGATATAAATGAATTTAAATCAGAGGGACTTACGGAAAAGAACCATTGTTCGGACACGTGTCGGGTCAATCATGGCGTAGCACATAAGTAATCGTGTGTTCTCCAAGGCTAGTCTATTTTCAAAGCCGATATCACAGGCTATTCCCAGAGGCAATCCTGGTGAAGGATCAAGAGATAGTTTCACGATTGGTATTCGCGCGTGTGGCAAAGGTTTGACGTGGAACTTGGTTTCTGGAGATATTGTCAGACAAAAAAAATCAAATAGAAGGTATGATATGCACCCCGCTCTAGCAGATCTCCCAACATCGTTACGAGGTCCGTAGCGGCAAGGCGTTCGTCTGAGTCGATCAGACAACACAGATCCATGTCTGAACGAACAATAAGCCGATGCTCTGAGAGACTATACAGCTGACAAGCTCTGCTCACCAGAATTTCGCAGACTGAATCCATTGGCCGTACTTCCGAACGACAGTAGTCGACTGTCCGGTTCGATGGTACGAATGAGTCTCTCTAGTAGTTTCCGGACGTCCTCCTTAACAGCCATCTCTTCCGCCGTAGGGAGGAGTTGAATCACGAAATCGAACAGACATTGTGAGAGATCGGCGACGAATTTCTGCTTGGAATGCTTGCGCTGTGTAGCAGGAGATAGATGTTCAAAGTGCTGATGCGGAGACTGAGCGCTGTTTGCGGTTTGGACATGGGTGGTCGCCATATGGGAGAACAATCTGACAGTAAAGTTGTGTCCAGCTGTCTCGTCGGCGCGGGCAGAATCGCCAGTCTGAGATTTTGAAACGGTTTCTGGCGGATGGGGCGAACGACGACTGATCACTGTTGTTCTACCCAAAACGGATTCTCAAACCCAAATAGAGCCACCGAAACAACTCACGGGCACCGCGGCACGCACATGCATGCACCGATGCAGCTGGACAGTGTCCCGCAAAGGCCATTTATTATTTCACGGATTACATGATGGAAACGGATGAAGTCGCGCTGTCTGCACAGTCCCGTGGAAAAAGAAAATGCTGGCGTATGCGTCCCAGTCGACTCGACTCGGCCAAGTAACAGCGTGGGACAGAATTTCAGTATGACTGTATGCATGGGATTTGTTGGGCATGTGCATCCTAAGTTCCGCTGGCGTTTGGGTGAGCACTAGGCCGAATACATTTGGAATACATCCTATGGTATCTGATCAAACCTAATACATACGTAGTGATATTGATCGTGAGGATCAGTGCGCGAGGCAGAACCGGAGTACTCAGAACAAATGGGACAAGCCACAGAACACACGTTCTATGGGAGGTGGCGCTTTCCATACACTTCTAGTATCTGTCTCGGGGTCTGTGATACAGGTGTTGAACGGACAAATAATGGACCTGAATGGCGAATGCTTGTTGAGCCACGATCGCACGAGATTTATCGAAGCCGGCACCGCCCACTATTGGGCGGGTGTCACAGTATCATCAAGAGGGCCTTCAATAGTCAGGTGAAGGGGTGGGATAAGTATTCGTGTGCTTGTTACTGGTGCTTAATCAATCTGTGCACATAAGAGGAACGATTGAAGCGCTAGCCCACTCACACTGCTTCGTTCATGCATTCTTCTCACCAAACAAGGTCGCCTAGTCTCCCGTAGTCAGCCCAATAGAATGAAGATAGTCGTTCCTGTTGAGATTATATTTTGATTATCGCTCATTTCGGACTTCAGCCACATTTCACAAATAGTTACAAACACTCTGCAGACTTTCCACCTAGCTATAGCTAGTTCTACAGATCTTCTTGCGTGTTTCCTCGGGTTTCCCCTGTGCCTGTGGCATTCAGTTCAGTTGTCATTAGTTCCTTCTTTATATCAACAACCACACAACTGTCTATTTGCAGGTTCTATTCTCAAGTTATTAATATCACCATTTAAACACACGCTCACAATGGATCTTACTTACAGGAAGAAGAGGCTGCTGAACTTTACGCACAAGCGAAGGAACAGAACGATATTATCTTTAAACAACCTAGCTTAACAGTGTATGCTACCCCTTGGCACTATGCCCTCATTACCAAATTGGACCGGTTGAAGAACAAGGGCTCGAAATCTTACGATTTGAACGACGCAGTTGTCTATCTCAACAAGGTCATCGGCAGACGTGATAATAGGCCTGTCCACGCAAGCGAGCTGAGCAAATGGGCCAAAAAATTCCACCTTGTCGTCCCTGAAAATTCATTGATCGCTCAGCTAGAGATGGCATATGCGCAAAAATATCAATTAAACGGGATCACGTTGTGAGCCGTTTTGCAGTTGCTGTGAGTCAATATATCTCTTCTGATCTTTAAAATATTACAGGGGGGGTTAGCGGATATAGAGGAAGAAGGGACATGACATAAGCCTATACACTTGTACAAGATATTATATGAAATGGATATGCGGCATTTTAACTATGATTTTCATCGCTTTGAACTCGGGGCCCGCTTCCTCATCATCTTCAGCAGAGACGTGGCCATCTGCATCGGGGATATAGAGAGGACCCGAGAGTTGTGCGACGTGCCCTGCCCAAGCAGGCACAGTCTCGTTAACTTTGGGCCTTGCTTGCAAGTCCTGTATAATGGCCGGTGCGTTGCGAGGCAGGCCAAGACTGATGCGGTGGTTGAACGCTTGACACATCAACCGGGTCAAAACTGCAAGGATCGCATAGCGCTGTGGATCTGGATCTGCGGGATCTGAAAGGTCGGCAACTGCCCAGTCAGGGTGAGTACTGCAGAGTTGATGACGAAAAATTCGTAGAGGCGGTAGAAAGAGGCGGATGGGGTGTCTGGCCGTCGAGAACCAGTAAAACGTGAGAAGAAGGAAGGCGGAAGGCGGGAGGTACGCCACTTGTAGGGGCACGTTATTGGGTAGCGACGGTGAACTGTGTCTCTGTCTGCTAGGAGATCATCTACGGAGGGTGGGAGAGGTTCTTTTCGGGACATGGCCGTGTACATATGTGCGTATACGCTGTGTACCTTGATAAAGAATGGGGTGAGATAAATTCAACGACTCTATTGCGGCGAACCTTACTCGGCACCGAAAAAGCTTTGCTGCGAAAGTACTGGAACCGGTTGAAGTGTTTGGTGATTTCGTGAGGTATGCGCCCAGGTGATAGTTGGGTGATAAGTGCAACGCATCTCGCTAGCAAGAGTTGGTACGCCCAGGCTAGCTGCTATCTTCGAGACGCCCGAGGAAGCGGGAAGGGGAAGGGTCGAAGTCGTTGCTGGGAGGGAATGTACGTCCGTGCCTAGACTGTTTGAAGAGGACATGAAGAAAGCAGCTCGCACCCTTCCTTTCTTCGGTAAGTATTTCACATGTAGCATATGCGAATCCGCGTTAATGGCTTCTTGGCATCAATCATAGTGGATCCAAATGGAAGGGCAGTATTGTTTGGTACCCAGGGAAGGTGGCTGTTGAGAGGAGAAAACAAGCCTACCTTGATGCCCATCCGCAAATTAGGGCCCACAGTGGTCAACTTTTACCTGATGATTATAACTCATCTGATGATAAAGATTTGGTGTAATACTCCCAAATTACGACTTCAATTATTGTTGACCACTTCTCGGGATAGAAATTGACCAGTGAGTTGTGCGTGTTGCTACGAAGGTCTAACCCAATGGGCTCAGGAAGTCGGTAAGATGCCACAGAGTAGCGTGATGGACTCTGAATGTTTGGTACCGCCACCACATTGATCTCAACTACTCACTGAAATTGACTATATAAATGCGAGAAGTCATATGCATAATCGTGAAGCGCATCGACACTAAATGCCGGTCGCCAAAGGGAGAGGACAGCAGGGGTATCCACAAGAGGACGACATAGATCGATATCCGACAGCATCTGTAATTGGACCACAGCAACGCAAAGCATCAATGCAGGGAAAAGCTAGCAAGACAGTAAAGGCACAGAGTAATAAATCAGGATAAAAGGAAGTAAAGAGATGGTGGTTTCTGTAAAGTACAGCATTGTTCGTCTTCATTGATATTTATGCAGGGGTTGGCATTACACTCGCCCGCCTCTTTACCTTTGCGGGTGTTGGCAGGTCGATATTCTCCTTCTCACCCAGCTCGCTCGGAGCTGGACTCTCGCTGATCTTTCTGCCAGATGCCGACAGCTTCATCCTGGCTTGCTCTAAAGTCGTACTCGATGCTCTCCGGTTTATGCTGGGGGTGGATGAGGTAGCGGCGGGCTTGATAGACGACGAACGCGCTAATGTAGCTGTTGGCTTGGCATTCGGTGGTGTTGGAGTACCGAGAGAGCCACGACTAGGTTTCAGAGGGGGCGGACCCATGGAGCCTATCGCAGATTTGGCTGTCAAGGAACCGTTCGTACGGGTGCTTTTGGTCAAGGGTTTCGCTGCACTCGCAGGCGTTTCGATTCCTCCTGTGTTATCCTTGCTTGTGTCGGAAAGCGCGGAGGGTGGTCTGACCATCCCAGGAGTAGTAAATGCAGACAACGAACCCCGACGAAGTGGTGTTTTCGATGGTTGACCAGGGGTACTTCCAGCTGTGCCCTTGACACCCAGTTTCCTTTTGAGCTGAATTAAATATCATTAGAATCTGGAAACATGCTACAGACAGTCGGCAAACACTCACCAACTCTAGCTCCTGCTGTTTGGAATCCAGGGCAATATTCAAACCCTGCATATCCTCCTTATCCTGCGACCGTTGCTTCGTCAATTGTACAATCTTGACCTCCTTGTCCGCGCTTTCTTGTTGCAGTTCGTGCACCTGTCTCCTCAGTCTTTCCACCTCGTCTTTCAATACGCTCACTCGTTCCCTAAGAGTCTCGAGCATAGCATCGGCCTCTTCTTTGGCACGTACGATCTCCGTCATCTGTTGTCTTGTGTCATCGTCAGAACCTATTATGTTCCGAGCCTGTTCGTCCATGATACGCGCATGTTCGCGTTCCATGTTCGCCATCTGTTCACGGAGATGCTCCCCGGCGATCTCATGCTCAGCGACCCGCTGGGAATAATCGGCAATTTCTGCATCTCTTTGGCGGATATCTTCTTCGAGGCGTGAGACGCTGTCGGTCACGGATTGGTGTTCGGAGGCGAGACGTAAAAGATGGTCGTCGCGATCCTGCAAAGCCTTCGTAAGATGATCGTTATGTTCATGTTGTTCGCGAATTTGTTCCTCGAGCTACAAATGAAACGGTCAGTGAATGACTTAATCAGAATGCAGATGTCGATACCAACCTCATATTTCTCTGTCTCGAGTGTCGTCTTAACACTTAGCGCTTCCTGAAGTTTGCTCTCCAGATCTGATCTCCGACTCTCGCTTTCATTCCACTCCAACGCCATCTCACCAATCCGGCTCTCGAGCGTCGTAGCCTCCTCTCTGACCCCGTCCATTTCCTTCCTCATTTCTTCCATCCGCTCACTAGCTGACTCCGTATGCTTCCACTGAGCCTCCAGCTCGCCCTTCAGGATGCCATATTCGTGATCCTTCTGTGTGAGATGCTCTTGAGCGGCAGCCAACTCATCGGCAAGCTCGTCCTTGAACGTCTCGAGCTGAGTTCTCTGGGAAGTCAACTCTGTCCGTTTCTCCTCCCATTCAAACTCAGCCATACGATGTCGTTCTCTCTCCGCGATGCTCGTGTGCTCTTGTTGAGCAAGACGCGCCTTTAAGTCCTCCACGCTCTCCGGGTCGTCGCCCCCTTGAATCTGCTCTTTCGCATCTATCAAGCCCTCTTTAAACTTTTCAAGCACCATCTCCAATCCTCCCTTCTCCTCCAGAACCTTCTGAGCGTTCTTCTCCATCTCAATTTTCTCCCTTTCGAGAGTCTCGATTCGTCTTTGTAAGCATTTCAGCGCTTCACCGCTCGCCTCGTCCATGACGCTCCTCTCCCAACTCTCTTCTCGTGATTTCTCGACCTCTTCCTCAAGTCCCCTACATACTTTCTCGAGCTCCCCTACTTTCTTCTTCCAGGTCCTCAGTACCCCACGCCTCCGCTCGCCCTCCTTCTCTGTTTTATCACAACGCGCCGTGAGCATTTGAACAATTTCGTCGCGGGCACCAAGGTCGATCTCGTACTGAGTACAAAGCTCTTGTTGCAGTGCTAGTTGGGTCCGAAGCGACAGGATAACATCCTCCTCTTTCGAGGTCGCCTGCAAGTGGTTTGATGGGGGAGTGGGAGGGATCATAGTCTGCGGGGTATAATACGTCATCGCATTCGCTCTGAATGGATCGGGTTGATCAGCGGTAGGACCCGTGTATACTACAAGCTCAGCGCTTGAGGCATCGTCAATATCAGCATCGGGCATGGGCAGCACACGGGGTCGATTTCTGAATATCGACGAGGAATCGGAGAGGCGGCTCTTTTCTGAGCTCGAAGCGGATGACCTGCCGAGGGACTGGAATACTGTTCGCCCAAAGCTGGAGTGAGTGCGCTCGTGACCGCGTGCACTTGAGGACGGGGCTGGCGCTAACGTAGATGGCCTGACATTTTCCTGGTCATCCTCCACTGCGTCCAAAATATCCATCGAATGATATGTCGTTTTATCACCGGTATCTCTGTGAGGCGTGGACGTGAACGCTTGGTTTGTCCCATCAGCCATTTCCGCTGCACTGTCGATCAACGGCATGTGCATGTCATTGCCAAGTGCGATGGCAGCTAACTCCCTGTCTTGCGACATATCAAAAATGTTCGCCACGTCGGGAGCTGGCATAGGCATCAGCAGAGATTTGATATTTTTCGATGTGTCGATTGCAGGCGACTGACTCGCAGACGCGAATATCTCGGTGACAGACGGTCGTTTACCCGTCTCCTTCCCACCTGGGGGCATTGGGTAAAACTCGACCTGATCCGACTCAGAATCAGGTGCCTTATGGAGTCGTTCCGCGAAGAACATTGGCTCTGGAGTCCCATGGGTCTCCGCTGATTGGTCGGGGCTGATAGGTTTATAAGCGTCACGTGAGAAAAAACGAACGTTCTGCCCTGTCCCAGGCGTCTTTGGAAGGCGCAGGATGGAGCGAGCTGTGCCCTGATTGCCCTCGACTGGCGAGCGTCTACCGTCTTGGGAAGTACGGAACATTGGGTCTTGGTAACTACGCAGAGTGTCCTGGGAAGGACGAGCGTCTGTCGAAACGCGTGCAAAGGATGCTTGAGAACCTGCGTGCAATGTTAATAGAGCGCATGGATGCAACAGACAATGCAACGCACTATTTCCATTCAGATGTAAGTGAGACTTTACCTTCCTCGGCAATCCAATAGCCAAGCCGAAGGAGGAGGGCACAGCATCGCCGTCATCGCCCTTGGGAGCCTTGGACAAGAGTTTGAACATACCCCGTCGTCCCTGCTTAGATGGGGAGCTTGGAGGACTAGGAACGGGAAAGACAGCATCTGGGTCGGGTACGAGGGAGCGAGTGCTTGCGTTTGAGTGATGGTGGGCTTGTAAAACGGAACCGGGGTCGTTGTCGTCCTGACGAGGTTTGAGGGCACTGGCCAACTTGGCCCACATAGTGGTTGTAGATGTCGTCACAGATTATGTGCTCCGGGGATGCACGAGGCACGAGACAGCGAACACGGACTAAAGCCCAAGTGGTGGGAGTTGAGAAGATTCAAATGCTCAAATCGGGACAAGTTCAACTTCAAACTTGACGTGCTGCGTCACGTGCAATTGATATTACAACATCTCGTCACATGACCACGAACTCAAGAAATATCTCAATGACGTCGAGGAGCGCTCTCCCGTTATATCTCTAGCGGAATTTGTTCGGCCCACAGGAAGTTGGGGTGAACATTGATGCGCGGGGTTCATCTCTGCAGCGCATATTTGGAATATCATTTTGGAAGGAGATGTTCGCTAGTGCGGTAAGAACGATCACCGCAACGCCTTACTAGTCACTTACAAACCTCGACATACCACTACTCTGCGAATAATTTCCTCGACATTCCGAAATACGTGTCGTGCAAATTTTACACTTAAATCTAGCTCCTTTTATAGAAGGTCCACGGCTAAAAACAGCTAGTAATTAGGGCCGTAGCGGGCCGGTCACATGGCCAAATCTCCGACTGATAAAGACGGTCCGCAATTGATCCACCCCATCTTCTGTTCACTCTACCATAGTACCAAAATGTCCTCAGCCATATTGAAGCGAACTGGCCAAAAGGTATTCTATAGACCCATTCATGCACAGATCAATACTGACCATTCATCAGATGCCATTGGTAGGGTGAGCATTATATCATTATCGCGGCATGGGATCGTCGTTGAATCGTTGCATTCACGCATCAGCTTTGGCCTCTGGAAGGTTTGTGATGATCTCTTAGTGGAAGTTCGCGTTCTGTGCTCACCACCATGCCAGGTTACCAGATCGACTTGCGCCGACGTGAGTATAGATTGTAGAATCGAAAGAACACAGATTCATTGACGTCATATAGACCGTTTACAATGCTATCAAAGCGGGATATCGCCTGTTCGACGGTGCGGGTGACTATGGAAACGAAAAGGAAGCGGGCGAAGGTGTCCGACGTGCTTTGAAGGACGGCCTTGTCAAACGGAATGAACTCTGTAAGTGCACTGCAATCTAATTAAAACCGCCTGGATTACGTATTGATATGTCTGTACGTCACAGTCATCACGTCCAAGGCAAGTCCACCCGCTAAAGACCAAGCATTTAGCTGACAATCTTTATCCCATTTTATAGCTGTGGAACACCTATCACGCACGCGAACATGTAAGCTAAACCAAAGCTAGCTGATCGTCGCCTTGCCACTCACCTAAATATACCAGGTGAAAAAGCTCGCAAAACTGCAGCTTGATCTATGGGGAATAGAGCAGTTCGATCTATTTTTGATCCACTTCCCCGTTTCCCTAGAATACGTGGACCCGAACCACCGCTACCCGCCTGAATGGTTTGGGGATGACGGCAAGGTCCATCTTGGTACGTCTTCACGGAAGAAGAACAACCGGCGTATATTTGACTCTGTTCGCTAGGCAAGATACCAATGCAGGAGACTTGGCAGGCGATGGAGGAGTTGGTGGATGAGGGTATTGCAAAGAACATCGGCTTGAGGTTTGTGTTACAATTCCGCGAAGCGTCTTCCCTGCTGAACTACCTACCATAGTAACTGCCAAGGTTCAATCATCCTCGATGTGATGCGCTACGCGCGTTACGAACCTCAGGTTCTTCAGATCGAACATCATCCTTACCTTACACAACAACCCCTCGTCGATCTAGCTAAGCTTCTTAATATAGCTTTGACCGCCTATTCGTCGTTCGGTTCTCAAAGCTACCTCGAACTTGGGTTTAAAAAGGACGTCACCAATTTGCTTGAACATAACGTTGTCACGAGCATCGCACAGGCGCGCAAAAAGAGTGGGTTACAACAAATTATACTCATTTAAAGGCCTTCGTTAACGTGATAACCTCTTCCAGCTGTTGCGCAGGTGCTCCTTCGATGGGCGACTCAGCGCGGTATCGCCGTCATTCCCAAGACTAACAACGAAGGCAGGCTCGTTGAAAACCTGCAATGTGACACCTTTGATCTCTCCGAATCCGAAATCAAAAAGATCAGTGATCTGAATAATGGGCTGAGGGTGAGCACGTTTCGTTTCCTGGTTTATGACGACCTTGTTGTATTAATATTTTATCAGTTTAATAACCCTTTTGAGATCGATCCGCGACTTGCGATTTTCGCCTAAAGCACTCGGAATCGAAGTAAAGTACAGAAGACGTGTGACAAATATGTCATATGTGCAGACCGCTTAGCAACCTTTGTACAAGCCAGGATACCAAATACTAGAAGAATGAGGCGGATGTGTGATTCGTGAATGCAAGTATTAGTTTTGGGAATCTGGATGCTCCCTGGGCATGCGATTTCTCCCCCACAAATTGTGCTCGTCTCGCACAGGCCATTGTGAAATGCCCTTACGCAGACTAAGATGATGTCGAAAGTTCGGCTGTTCGACATCCAGTGCCGCCGAGCCTGTGACATTACGCTCGTAAGTTTTATACGCGTCGACGGCAACAGAAGGCTGATCTGCGCACCCTACCGTTCGGCCTGAGGTTAAGGCGTTTGAGGCGTACCAATATTTTAACGTTACAATTGTGCTTGTTAGCAACAAAGTGAGAGATATCATTTGCAGTAAGATAGGACGCCACTTTAATTTATTGGTACATCATCATCATACTGCCGGTGTATGTCGACCGGTCGACCTAATATTAAACCGCTAGTAAGGGTGGTGGTGTAGATCTGCTATATCTCTCCGATATCTGCCGCACACGAAGGGTGCGTCCGGTCTAGGACTTTCGGCCTAAGCTGCCAGGGACCGACATTCACCGCAAAAGGAAACACGTGGGAAGGATGTAATCGGCTTAATCAACCTGAAAAGTCGTCCGTCTTCTGATCATATCATATAGATCTTCCCCCCAATCCCTTACTACAATGACCAAAGCTGTTGTTCTTGGAGCCGCAGGTACATCGACTCTTAGTCTATCATTCGATCATCGTTTCTTATCTAAATTCAAGGCGGTATTGGCCAACCGTTGGCACTGCTTCTCAAAGGAAATCCACTGGTCTCAGATGTGTGTTCATCACTTCATCCTGCTGGCAGAAAGACTAAAGGAATGATCATACAGCTCGGACTGTTTGATATCGTTAACACGCCGGGTGTCGCTGCCGATCTATCACATATCGCAACCCCCGCGAAAGTCGAGGGATACTTGCCTCCTGATGATGGCCTGAAGAAAGCACTCGCCGGTGCCGACATTGTTGTAATCCCCGCTGGTGTTCCAAGGAAACCTGGGGTAAGCTTTTAATCTTTAACATCGGCTGGCTACTGATGCAGAGTGGGGAACGCAGATGACAAGGTATGGTCCCTGCATTGATTAATCGCCGTTCCTGCTAAACTGAACTGTGTTTGTCAGAGATGACCTCTTTAAAGTATGAGCAGCCTTTTGATTATGTTAAGGCTGTTTTTGATCTTCTCTTTAACAGATCAACGCAGGCATCGTACGGGATCTTGCGACCGGCATCGCAACTACTTGCCCCAAAGCTTTCATCCTTGTGATTTCCAATCCTGTAAACTCTACAGTACCGATCGTAGCCGAAGTCTTGAAATCGCATGGCGTCTTTGATCCCAAGAAGTGAGCACCATATCGGTGTGAGCAGGGGCTTATACTAAACTCATATCATTTTAGACTCTTTGGTGTCACTACATTGGATGTTGTCCGTGCTTCAACTTTCGTTTCGGAAATCCACAAAGACTTGTCGATCGCACCTGCTGTGGTTGTCCCTGTCATAGGAGGCCATAGTGGTATCACTGTACGTTGCTTGGCTCACTTGTCGCTAGCATTCACGTATGCCTCTCGCAGATCGTCCCCCTCCTCTCCCAATCATCCCACCCACTTCCAAAAATTACGGCTGAGGAACATGCAGCGCTCATCAAGCGTATCCAGTTCGGTGGTGATGAAGTCGTCAAAGCCAAAGACGGTGCAGGCTCCGCTACATTGTCTATGGCATATGCCGGCGCTGAGTTCGCTGCTAAGATACTGAGGGCTGTGAATGGCGAGAAAGGCATCGTCGCGCCTACCTATATCAATCTCATTGCCGATAAGGCCGGTGGTGATGTTGTGAAAAAAGAAATTGGGCAGGAATTGGAATACTTCTCTGCGCCAGTCGAGCTTGGGGTGAGTTTACTTTACACATCTATCCAACTGTTTGTTCATTATATTCTCTTGTGTGATAGCCCGAAGGCATTGTAAAGATTAAATCTATTGGCAAGGTCACGGAGGCCGAGCAGGAACTCATCAAAGCTGCCCTCCCTGAGCTTGCTGTGAATATCGAGACGGTAATATCATCGATGCCTATCTCCACATCTTGGCGCTGATTATTGTCTAAATGATATTCTCTACAGGGCATTAACTTTATCAAGGCCCCCAAGCTCTAATCATGTAAATGTGGGGACAGATGTATTGTTGACTGCAGAGTAGTATCCAAAGCGTGTAACCTTGTGTATGTTTCGATAGAAAGACGGCAAGAATAGAGTTGAATTTTTCTGTTCGCATTCACATTAGTCTCTGTCGCAGCCATACGCTACCATCATGGTGGAGTCGCAAATCTGTCCGCTTGATCTTGAATCTAAGTCTACAGCACCCTTAGCCTTGACGGCTTCTAGCACGGATTGAGAATAAGTCTTCAAACCGAGAGCAAAGTCGCGACAAATGAGGTTGATCAAATATATTTCCACTGAGTCTGCCCCAAGTCTGCCCATACAATTAAGCCTATTTCGAAATACAAGTTATGAGATACAAAGCGCGCTCTACACAGCAAAAGGCTTCTCATGTTCTATATACCCTTATCCATTGCTTCACTGCGTCTCTACAGATCGGACAGACAGCTTTCTCACCGTCTCGCTTACCTGCTCTTCGCATGATGTCCGTCAGGGCTGCGTATCCAAGTTGCCCAGCGAGTCGTTTAGGTCTTAAACGCTCAACATGCCTAATTAGGTCTCGCCCACTAATCTCGTCATGTTGCGGGTCCGGGGATAGTGCATTGTGTGTAAGGATAAGCACTGCACAGGCTGCACAAGTGACCAGATGTGCACAAGGGAGGAACAGAGCATCCGGTGGTGCCTCGAAACAGATCTTACACAAGTCTTCTTCCGGGTCCGTTCCGCTTCCTCTGGCATCAGCTCGACTTGGAGCCAACGACTGCACAAGGGATGGACAGGGCGTATGCGTGGAGTTGTCATGTTCGGAGGTGTCATGTGCAGACTCGGGCTCATCTTCAGTACGAACGGCAACAGAAGATATCTGCTCAAGAGGAGATGCATAATTGGGGTTCGTCGCAGTTTCCGCCATTGTCTCCCCAAATGTACGGGTGAACATCGTCCGCTGCGGTTCCGACATAGTTGGAAAAGCACTACGTCTTCCAGGCTCGTGTGTTGTAGTTGGGCGAGAGGGATTGTGGAAATCGCGACACGGCGAGCAATACATCGACGAACGTGTGCCAGTGGATGTGATGCCCTGTCCATCAATATACAAGGGATAGGAGGCAGTATGTGGCCGGCGGTCTAAGCAGGCACAGCAGGTTGGAATAGAAAGTATACAGTAGTCATGCCCACATCTTTTCCGCAACGGCTCAGGTGTAGACATAATGTGTGGTGAATGGGATGCCAGCACACTTGATGCTGCGGGCGATCCAACAAAAGGATCTCGTAATGACACAGTGGTGGCGGCGGGTTGGTGCCTACTTTCTTGATGTTGAGGTGTCGCAGATAGAGGAAGTGACGACAGAGAAGATGGCGGATTCTGTCGGCAATGAGCGCAGTAGCTTGCAGAACGCAGACTGCCCGATTGCCATCCCCGACCATCAACGTAGTGCATATAGCCACCGGCGTTGAAAGGTCGTGTGTCGAGACATCCTTGAGAACACGTTGTTAAGATACATCAGAAGAAAGTTAAACATGTAGTACATAAATGGACGTACCGCAGCAGCCATCAGGTGTACTTAGTTGACAACCTGTGTGACCACATGCTTTGGGCGGTCCTGGTGGAGGCCCAGTGTTCCTGAAAATCCCAGAGGTAAAAGCACGCACTGGAAGGAGATTAACTTTTGTAAGGTCGGTATGGAAATGGTACTGACTTGCAGTCCTTCGCGTAGGCATATCGGGGATTGGCGCATCGGGCGCTGCTGCATCCACGTTTCGAAAAGATATCAAGTGAAACATCGCTTATCAAAAATCTGTGTGCCAAATCGGCATGAAGCCGGTGGGCTTATGGTGCCAGTGCCACTACGACCACGCGTCAGCTTTATAGCTCAGCGCGTCTGTGGCGTGCGAACTAATAGGCAAACTTGACGGCATAGCGAGCTCATCCCTCCTTATCTTC
>KN832974.1:1316002-1352757 GCA_000827315.1 Piloderma croceum F 1598
CTGTGTGCCAAATCGGCATGAAGCCGGTGGGCTTATGGTGCCAGTGCCACTACGACCACGCGTCAGCTTTATAGCTCAGCGCGTCTGTGGCGTGCGAACTAATAGGCAAACTTGACGGCATAGCGAGCTCATCCCTCCTTATCTTCACTGGGGCCAATAACTCTGAGAATGCTCTCATGTGGCCATGTAGAAGCTTCTTGGTTCAGAATCACCTGCCTAGCTCACGTACTATCGCGGTACACCACATTGAATAACAAGTAGTATACTACTTATATCTGAATCATCTGCAAAAAAGTCATTCATATTTACTAGTCGCAATGTGTGTCTAGTAATTCGTTAAATCCGGAAGGTTCGTGAGTGTTGTCGTGAAGGAAATGGGCCCAGGAGCGCTTAGTTTTCAGACTTCTTGGGCATCCTCTCGACTTAACTTTTCCTTATTGGACGTTGTCTCACCCGCTTTCGGAAGATTGGAAACCGGGCCCTCGTAGTGGCGATGGGCACTAGCAAGCAAAGAAACGTCATTACAATAGTCTATGGGAAGCAAAAAGAGGTAACTGACCTAATCATGTACCAAAAACTGTGGGAAGAGCAGGCTCAGCGATTGACATATATGTATATATGAAAGAAAATCAAGTGGAGGATTATGCGTACCCAGCAATCACTATGACGCCGACTGTGATGACCTACAGCATCAATTTATAAGCGACATTTCGGGTTATAATAAAGCATATTGTGGTGACTTACAGACGCGTAGTTCATATTGGTCTTCGTAACAGGGAGCACCGTCGGCATCGAGAATATCACAAACACAAATAGCGTCCAGAGGATGCAATTGATGTTAAAAACCCAACCAAGGAGACCGTCACCCAAATAGAATGGACCTGGTTTGAATTTAACTTCGGGATGGTTGCGGTATACGCGGCGCCTGAAGCATAAATTAGCCGTGATCAGCGGACGTATGTGCGATAACAAATGCGCACAAAAATATGGGAATAATATACGACAAGTCTAGCGCCATTGCTGTCAGGGCAAATATGGCCTGCGCAGCTATAGGGCTAGCGAGGTCCAGAAGACCCGGAATGATAGAGATAAGTGTAGAAAACCAGATGGCGCGTAGGGGAGTCTGGGTATAGGAAGAGTTATGACTCAGGTAGTCGTTATCTGGAAGACCTGTATGTATGTATTGTATTAGTGCAGCTGAAGACCAACGAAGAAAACAAAGACGGACCATGGTCACGGCTGAAAGCAAATACAGTCCTCGAAGCCGCTTGGAGCGCTGTCTGGCAGACGAAGAAGGCCGTGAGGCAGACAAATGCCTAAATGGACGCGTCAGCATGGGAATAAGCTGAAAAACCAGATAAGAGATACACACCCAGAGGAACAGCGCACCGGGTATACCCATCCGGTTAACCATAATCTGAAAATGCTATGATCAGCATCAGATTTTAAATATTGTTTTCACGGCTGAAAGAACCTCATGTCCTATACATATGCTCGGTTCTCCCAATCCCTCAATGAGGCCAAGAATAGAAGAAGCATAAAAATGAGCGCAAGCGCTCGCAACACCCCCACACCGGATAATATCCTCAATGCTCTCAATCTTTGCATAACCACATAATAATCTGGGATGCAGAGCCGGAGAGCGATCGATGGTATATATTCGATGATCAAGAGAGGGGCGTAACGACGTAGGCGCGAGGCAGGAGAAGAGGAACAGGAGTAGAATATCGCACGAACCTGTAGGAAACCAGAACCAGCTAGACCAGACACAGCTTGGAGGGATTCTCTGTCGACCATGATTCAGAAAAAAGTGGCTTAAAAAAACAGAAAATATCACAGGCTTACAGAGATCCTGAACACAGAATCAACACGATGTTCAAAAGCCAGCCTAGTATACCGGTGCCGATTACTGCAACGAAGATAGCTACGGGAGCGGCGAATGCCGCGCGCCTGACTTCTTCACTGTGAAATCAGCCGCGGGTCAGTATATGATATAGAACGGAAGATATGGAGAATAGACATACGAAATGTGTGCAGTTGCGTCATAATCCTACTAGTTGTCAATTCAAGCATGAAAATATAATAGCCCGGCCACCTACAGTCATCTAAACCAAAATGCCAGCAGACGTTAATTACTAAAAGTAACACTCAGAACATTACAAGACAACTCACAGTCCATTGAACGCTCAACAACCCCATCAAAAAAGCCAAACCAGTGGGCCATCCACCAGTCTGATTAACAACACCCGCGCTCCCAAATACGTACCCAGCGGGGTGCATCTCGCTCCTGGGCGTCGTAGCGAGCAGGACGATGATGATAATGGCCGTCGTGCCGAGGTTGATGAAGACCATTCCAGAGGTGAACCGCGCCAGGTAACGCGTGTTGAGGGAGTTTAACATGCCGTGGATCATTAAGAGTCCTGGGGAAATTAAACCACATTTCAAAAAATGAAAATGAAAAGACAAAATAACGAGAAGATGCGGCCTTGAAAACTCACCCGTAAATAACCCAACGGTCTTCCCGTTTGTGACCACATAATCAGGTTTAGCAACTTGAACAGCCGCCCAGATCATGCTCGCAAGCCCGAACTCGGTACTGGACACCCCTGCGATTTGTCCCAGGATGTTCAGCCACCCTACGACATAGCCGACCTGTGTTTGTGGGGGGGGAGGGGTTGTTAGCAAGCCCCTGTGTCATTGTACGCACCCTCTGTGTTATTTTCGAGGGAATTAGGAATGGAAAGGATGTGGGAGATGCGAGATACGAAAGGAGGCAGGGAAGTAGAGATGAATTAAAAGGGAAAAAATTAGCACGCACCCTCGCCCGATGCCTCCTCGGAACCAGCAGTGCACTAGCGCTATATAGCCCGCCACAAGTTGGAAAAGCAGAAACGATTTCGGCGATCGAGGCCCCCAGCGTGAAACACATGCAGGAACCTATGAACCAGCACCATACTACCTGTATTTTATCCAAAAATAAAAAATCAAAGGTGGACATTCAGCTTCTTTTCGTTTGGTGGAATCGATAAAAGGTGAAGGGTTAATCGAACCTATGTCTCTGGGGTTGTTACCGGCTCTCCCTCAAACAGGAATATTTACATTGGCATGTAAATAGCCGCAGCCGACGGAGGACTTTGACAAGCAACGGAGAGTGAAAGAGATAGAGTGGAAGTCCATATATAATCTGCCCGTTATGGGCGATCCCCAGATGTACATTGCTTTGCGTGTAGAAAGCAGGCCGAGAGCGAGCCCGGCGAATAAAATATAGGGCGAAGGATGGTACGCGGAGGGATAAGAAATTGCAAAGAAATGAACATACGGATGAAGGACCACCAACTAAAAGCGGGGTATTGAATGTTGTAGCTATACTTGAGCACAGACCCCTACACGAAATTGGTGTCACACGACAAAGATAAGAATAGAATTCTCGAACACACATAATGCTAAACGCAAAGCTAATCTGTGTATTTTCAGATCCCGTCAGTAACGATCGCAAATAGACAACGAAGAGGAATTTTAGTGAAGGGAGGTACGGCGAAAAGGACTCACGGTAGCGAGGTTGGAAAATTCCCTCTTGAATGAAGGGACGTATCCGAGCGCTTCGAGTTCTTTGTCGTCATCGTTAAATGATGTGCTCTGGGTGGTTTTGGGTTCGCGGTGGGGGTCAGCCATTATGGAGGTTCAGGATTTTCTGGTCGGATTTCAGTGTGTTCTGGTATGGGGGGGAAGGAAGGGGGGGATTCGGATTCCATCCGGAGAAGTCTGGGGTCGGGAGCCGGTCGGGGTCGGTTGGAGAATGATGAAAGATGGTGGGCGTGGCACCAACTGCTGTATAAGTCTATGGGTGGGTGTCTTATCGCTGGGCGCACATGGTCGCGGGACTTAATCGCTGTCAGCTCGGTGGCTGTCCTATGTATGCAATCCGATTCCGTTCAGCCAGCGACAACGACGACTCGGACAGCAACGTCATCGACCAACGACGGCGCCATCCCCGACTATGTAAACCAGCTGGAGCCACAAATTGGTGGTCAAATACGCCTCCGCATGCGTCATCCGATCGAGTGTGGCCCTATGACGCATGTTCTCGTCACTGCCGTATAAGAACCAACACTCCCTTCTTTTCTTCCACTTTGGGTCCCATTATTTACTCAAATGCGTCCTTCTCTCTTGCTCCTCGTCGCCCTATCTGTTTCCGGCGTACACGCTTCCTGGTTTGGGTCTGATTCACCCCGTAAGTCGTCCCCAAATAAACCCTCAATTATCCCTCTAATAAATCGATTAGAATACTCTTCCTGGTCCAGAGCCGAACTACAACAATGGCTTAATGACCACAACATAAAAACACCCCCTGTATACTCGACTTCCCAACTCAGATCCCTTGTCAAATCAAACTGGGTCTCCGTCCAGTCCTCCGCCAATGCTGGCGCCACATGGACTCAAGAACAATACACCAGGGCACAAAAGTCTTTCAAAGACCTCAAAGAGGCCTCATTCGAGTCATGGGACGAATCCCGCTTGAGGGAATTCTTGCTCGAGCAGGGTGTCGTTGCGCCCAGTGGTCCAAGGGAACAACTCGTGTTGTTGGCTAAGCAGAAGTATAGGGAGTACAATGCGGCCGGTTCCAGCCTCTCCGTTGAGGCCTCCAAGACTGCAGGGGGATACATGTCCTCTGCCTCTTCGCTTGGAGCTACGGCGTCTACAGCCATCGCACAGACAACAAAAGACGCCGTCAGGAAAATGGATGATGGGAAGGATTATGTATATTCGACTTGGGATGAAGGGAGACTGCGGAAGTACCTTGAGGACAAAGGTGTTGTCGATAAGAAGGCTTCGACTAAATTGACGAAGCAGCAGCTGTTGGAGAAAATGAGGGGTGCATATGCGAGTGTCACTGAGCCCATTTGGGATTCATGGAGTGATTCTTACATTGTACGTCCCGTCCGCCTGCCCTTCTCATGCTCAATCTAATCTAATAACCACCAGCGTGATTGGCTCATCGCACACGGCATAATCTCAGACACCTACGACGCCAAACGTGCGACCCTCGCCCAACACATGAAACACTACTATTACGGCGTCTCCGATAACGTCTGGTCCTCTTGGAGTGATTCTGAACTCAAAGGCTGGCTTATCAAGAACGGATACATGAAGAGCAATCAGCAAATCAATCGGGAGAAGATGATCAAAATGGTCGAGTGCGTGTCGAGTGCCTCTTGCTTTCATATTGTGCTAACATGACAATTTGCAGGGATAACTACGTCTCAGCCTCCGACACGATTTGGGGCGCCTGGTCCGATAGCGACATGCGTAACTGGCTCATCGAGAACGGCTACCTCCGCTCCGGTGCCCAAGTCAAGCGCGACGAGCTCATCAAAGCTATCAATGACAAGTACAAGGACGCGTCCACCAGAACAGCTGCATATCTCACTTGGCCTGATGCGAGGCTGAGAGCATATTTGAGGGAGAGAGGCGTCAGCGAGAGGGCGTTGCCTACCAGTCGGCCCGGATTGTTACGTGCGTTTTTAAAAATTGTTTTTCACGATTGTCATTGGTGGGTTATTCATATGCTTCGTATTAAACAGAGGAAACCCGTATTCGTTGGGTACAAACCACCACTCGCGCTGAACAGCTATTCGCCAAAATCCGCGAATTGATCAACAACTCCGTCACTTCGGCCGAAGACACCCTGCGACAAATATTGGAACTGCTCACCGGATCCGCCGACTATTCTAGGGAATATGCGAATGAGAAGTACGGTCAGGCCAAAGCGACCGCTGGTGGGTGGAAGAGTTATGGCGATGAGAAGTTCGCTGAGGCTAGAACAGGAGGGGGTGATAAGATGAAAAAGGGTGGAGAGAAATTGAAGGGGGAGTTGTAAGACCGAGTTAACTAGCTGCTTTGAGTCGCTTGCTGTTGGAATTTGCCCCTGGTACAAGTATAATAACGTTACCATTGCTGTATTTTAGTTTCTGTATGTAGCTGCGTATTATGAAATTGTTGACACCAGAGGCAGTAATTGACAGCGTTGTTTTACGACATTACGCGTTGGATAACGGTGTAAGAACCATTTATGTAAGAGTGATTTCTGCTTGAATTATATATATACTTCACGCTACTTTTCCTTGTCCGGACAGAGTGCGCAGTTGTCAATTAAACACACGGGAATTTAAACGCCCTCCTCAATAAATTAGAATACAAAAACCAAAAGAAAAGAAAAGATCACATCCCCAAATCCCCCGTAATTGTTTACAAAGACGTACGAGTACGCAGCGCCGATATGACATTCAGGAGTCTTAACCAGATGTACCTCATGGGAAGCATGTACACGCTAGTCTACATATTAAATATTTTAGATGCTGAGATGTCAAGGCTAAAAAGGTGTATGTGCTTACTCAAAACCATTACCATCACCGATAGTTTCGCAAACCCCTTTCCCAGTTGCCACGCAATGTCGATTCTCACACGGTTGGCCAGAGGTGGTGCATCCGTCGGCGGCATTGGCGCAGAGGGCGATAGCGAGGATTGAGAGGACGAGAGTGAGCTTCATAGTATGAACTGGAGCACGAGGGTATGTTGTTATAGCTTATAACGATGTGATGTGAGTGGTTTAGTTAACGTGGCGATTGAGATTCCATGGCTTGTTGGAGGACGCCTGTTTATGTAGATTCTGTATGCACAGGATATCCGATACTGAAACCGTTTCATGATTCACTTTGCCGACACACTGCATGTGACATTTTACAAAGTAAGTAATCTTGGCAAAACAAGCTTTAGCATCCTGGATGGCACGAAACATTAGCTGAGGTATGTACGCAAAACCAATGTGAAACTAGCAGACTTATTTCAGTACTCAGGAGAATATATCCCTCTCGTCCCTCAGTAAGGAGTATTACAGTGGACGTTTCGAGGGCACTTTGGAGGTCGTTTCGCCCTCCGTTTCGGTCGTCCAGAGTCTGTGGGGAGTGCATGGCGAGGCAGTCACACTGTGACTTAGTACTAGCAGCGCAATTCTGTGATGTACGCCCCAGTACTATGATAGGGTGGCCATTGGATGACGGGTTCTTTAAGATTAAGTCTGTTCGATTGGGACGTTGTCAAAGGTATTCGTTAGGGATCGCTTCAAAACTGTTGAAGGTCTGAGTTATAGATGCAGCACCGCCACACGACTCACAGTCTCAGCCACCGGCACCCGAATATAACCACGCCACATATTTTAAATATGTGACGGATATGCGGCGATGTTATATTAGGATCCTTTCCGGCATGTCTGCTGTGAAGGGCATGAGAACATGAGCCCTTATTTAGAAAACCGCTCGGGAAAAGTCGGGCTCGAAGTTGGCTTCGATTTGACAGAACCCTCCTCTCCGGAGAGAGTCGGGGATTTTCGTGGCACTCCTAGCGTCTTTCCAAACGGCCCAACTTCCAAGTTGCATTTTACTAGATCTCACATGTACTTAGAACGGCAGATTGGAGATCTGCATCTCGGGCCTACCGATTTTAAGCCACCTCTACCCTCATTCCAGTATCTCGCACTTCCTCAGCTCTTCTTATCCCTCATTATTGCTATTAGACCAAGCGCAGCATGGCGTCTATTGGTGTTCCTGCTCTACATTTATGTCAACATGAAGGCTATTGCATTTACCTCAGGCGACAAGGACAGAGATTTCTTGCTGGGTGTCAGCTTTGGCTGGCTCATTGCTAATGCAATGCATCTGCTTTTTCTCTCCGATCCAATGAACGATTTTCGCCATGTGAACGATGTTGTTCCTCCACGGGACTTACCACTTGCTCATAGAGCGTATTGGGCGTTCTGTCTGCAAAACGCAATGCGGGGTATTGGATGGAATTACATGGTACTTCTCTTGAATATCATTGAATCTTCTTGTGTGGGCTCTGATGCACTGTTGGCAGCTACCTCACACCCCTCCCCCTCCGACCGCATCGCGTTGGTCATTTGTGAGGTCTCAATGTACAAGAACATTGCGATATATCTTCATTCTCGATGGAGCCCAATGCTATATGCATTTGAATCCCCTGTTCTCGAGGTCATTGTCTGGTAGTGGTGCATTGCCAATAACAGCCCAAGGATATGTCTTCTCCTGCGCCAATATCATTGCATATATGGGTAGAATTTATTGCTCGTTTCAATTGCAATATTCTCTACTCAGCGTACTTTGTGTGGCGATCGGCTTCTATGAAGCTAAGGATTTTCCGCCCGTATTTGGACGCTGGCGAGATGCATACACTCTGAGGCGATTTTGGGGGTGAGTGGATTCTGCCCGTTGTTCCGTTTCTTATATGCTCATTTTCCGTCTGTAGACAGTTATGGCATCAGATGCTGCGTCGAGTAAGGTTGCCAAAAGGTGTGAAGTGCTACGCTGATATTTGTGCTTTCTCTAGTTCATTGCTTCAATCGGCAAATCGATTTCACGTGGACTGGGTTTTCAACCTGGCACTCATTTATCGTCGTATACCCAACTATATGTCGGCTTTATAGTGTCGGGTCTGCTGCACACGACGGGTGAGGCCATGGTTGGAATGCGGTATGTTGGGTTTTCATTCCTGTTCTTCCTGGCACAGGCAGTAGCAATCACAGCCGAAGATTTCGTGATTGGCCTTGCGCGGTTAACAAAAATCAAGATACCTGCATTCCTGACAAGTGTCATTGGATATGCATGGGTGTTTTTTTGGTTTAGTGTGTCAGTCCCTTGGTTTTTGAACTGGCAAATTGCTGCAGGACTAGGGTTCTCAGAAGCTGTACCAATTATGCCAGTGAGGCATGCTGTTAGGATGGTGAACGATACCATGAATATTGACTTTACTCTGCTCTTTGATCCCTTATAATCAATTCCTCTTTCATCATCAATCTGTTCTCAGTTGATTACTAGACACGTGAGTGCATTTCGTCAATTTTTTCGTCGAATACCTCACAATAAGCATGCAGCTGTCTTCCCTATACAAAGTCGAAATACTAAACTCAGTCTGCACTTGCTTACGGTCTCTTATTCGCTGACAAATGATCAGTGATGATTATGAGATTATTTCTATTTCTGATTGGTTAGAATCCAGACTCCTGTAAATTGTTGCAAAGCGTGTATCGTACTCCTGATTGGTGAAATAGGCAGGACCTCACAATGGCCGAGCCCAGCAGACACTGCCCAGTCGATGAGCCAGGGCACTGAGATGCTGAACCATAAAAACACCCAAGCGTATCCGACCAAGCGTAGCCAAATGTTGGAGCGGGTATAACCTGCATGTCGCGCAATGCCGATGACAGCAGTTTCGAGTGTGATAGCGACTGGCTGAGCCAGGAAGAAAGGAAGTGAAGCCCAAAGATGCTGCATTCCAACCATGGCATCTCCACCGGAATGCATAAAACCGGAGGCCATGAAGCCAACGAAAAGCTGAAACAGCAAGGCTGTCATGGAGTTCGGGGAACAACCAAGTGAACGTGAGCAGAATTGGCCCATACTAGTTGTAATCTGTCGCAAAATAAGTAAAACATTTATTTTTGAAAAATAAATTACAAACTAACGCGACGGAATAATTGATGCCAGGTTCGTCTACATGGATGTTATAAATTTAAGCTAAAACATTATAATAGTAACACAATGAACTTACCCCCAAAACCTTCTCAAGGTGTATGCATCCATTAACGACCCGTATAAAGGGGTCCAGTACTTAGGTTCTGAAAAGCCGACTGCAACGGCAAGAGAGGCGAGGAGATTGTATTGAATGTTCAGCTGCGTATATGGAACTGCAGCCCATGCAATGATGTTGGCACATCGCAATATGTAGCCTTGGGCTGTAATAGACAATACATCATCCCCAGTGAGGGAGAAAAGGGGGTTGAAATGTATGTATGACTGAGACAAGTCAAGCAAGAGGAAATATCCGACAGCCCTCATGAGTGCGGAACGGACAAAAGTCCACTTAGACTCTGTGGGGCGTGGAGGAAGTTTAGGAACCTGAACTTATTATGCGCTTAATTTGGCTGTTCTGAAAATAAGAAAAGACTGACCACACCTCGTTATTCCAACCAATTCCTCGCGGACTGTGAAGCACACACATTGCCCAATATACTCTACGCCAAAGTGGCATAGACTGAGGTGAAACCTGGTCTAGCTCATGACGGAACTCAGACAGTGGATCATGGAGCCAGAAAAAATGCACGGCTGTTGAAATCTGGCCTGCGGCACGTCAAATGCATTAGTTCTGTGCGAAGATAATTGATAACAGATTATCATACTCGAGAACACGCTCCCTATTCCATAGTTACGGAAAGCATCACCGGTGGTAAAACTGAGCCCTTTGACATTCACGTAGACATAGGCGGCGAAAGCGATTATACGCAATGCCACCCCTGGTCGAAGGGCGATGACCAGCGCTAGAAACAAGTCTGGGAGAATGATGAAGGACCCGAACGGCAACTCAGGCCTCTGTGATGTCCCTGCAGGGCTAGTCATTGATGATGGCGACAACGACTCGTTGCGAAAACTATCCACACAGAATAAATGGCGTTGTGGCAAGAAGTTTACGCTGTAATTAACCCTGGCCGCTGTGGGCGCTGCCAGTGAGCGCTGAACGTTGAACCTAGCTGGAACATCCCAGGGGCCTTCCAAATCGGGCTCAGAGTCACTGAACTGTCTCGTGACAATTGCACCTGAATTCGTTATGAATCTTCCATTAGAAATCGTTCGTCTAGTCATTGGCGAGGCAACTCGTGTACCAGCCGCTTTTGACACTTCATTCAAAGCATCTATCTCAGAGGATGTTGAGACCGTGGCGGATGCTATCCGAGAATCGATGAAGACAAAGCTAGCACTCTGCCTCGTCTCTAAATCCTTCCATGATATGGCGATTGAGTTTCTTTACGAAACCATTACACTTCGACAACTCCAATGTGTCAATCCCTTGATCAATTTACTTCGCCACAAAACCAAACCATGCAAACAATATCGTGGGTGGTGGTGCCGTCGCTTGGAGATTGCAATAGGCAAGGGGTCCAATGAATACTACGGAGGGATGTGGCCGCAAGATATCCATGCACTGTGGACACTAGTCTATTCCTGCCCAAGACTTGTTATTTTTCTCTGCACGGTTCATTACAACATGGCCAATCGCATGCGCCACAGCTTGATTCCTACAAGATTCCGAATCCCTCGTACTCTGTTTCAGTTGATTGCATCCAACTGTTCTCAGACTCTGAAACGGATAGAGATACACGGAGATACAGCCATCAGGCTGGACAGAGTTGAGCTACTGTTAAAGGCCTGCACATTATTGGAGGTGTGTCGAATTGAACGCGTTGACTTATATGATCCAGAATGGGTCGTTTATGATTCCCCAAACGAATCTGATCCTGAAGAGTGTGGTGTGGAGTTGGGTGAGGTTAGTGATGCAGAATGGGATGGCGGCAACTCAGAGGTGATGACAGAGTTTAGGCGTGCAAGGATGAACACGAAGTGGCCAGTGGAGCCCCTGAGACAAGAAATAGTGTTGCCCAACCTTCACACACTCGAAATCTACCCGTTCTGCCTACATCCCGGTATCCTAATTTTGCCATCTCTCCTCTGTGTGGGCTACAGACTGGATATGACAACGACCTCTGAGGTATCGAAGACCAATTTAGATCGAGTACTGGGAGACACCTATCACCACTTAACACATATGACATATTGGGGGCCTACCACCATGATTTGGGACATCCTCGATCGACTTCCCAATGTGACGGAGTTAACATTTGGAGCCATTTTAAACGATAACACGGCATTGGTTTTGCCCCGTTGCCACTTGTGTTTGTCCAGCATCAATCTGGTGTGGAGCATATATTATCCAGCAACGACTACATATTTCTTGGCTGCAATTGCGAAGGCAGTTTCAGATGGTCTCTTTCCGTCATTACACGATGTTCGGGTTTGGGAGTGCAAAGTCGAAATCGAGCAGGCCCAAAGAGATATATTTTCTTCCCTAGGACTTACACTAGAGTATACTGCGTGTTTCCAGAGCAGATTTATAAAGTGTGTGCAATTTTGTTTAGTGCCCCTGCCTTTTCGCTGAATTCAAGTTTCAGCATGTATACATAGAATAGTGGGCTAGGAGTGGTTTCAACTTTGTCGTCGTCGTCGTCGTCGTCGTCGTCGTCTTCGTTTGACTACATATTGTAGCCCTCTAATATCACCATTCAAATTGATTCCGATTTGCCCAAGACCTTCGTAAAACAGACATTTACAAGGCAAACAAGCAATACATGTTGTAGTGGAGTGGAGCCCTCCGCAACACATAGATGCCCAGCCATCGTCATCATGTATGCGTATGAGGCGCCTTAAACTCTAATGTGAACATAAAATACCGATATCAATTTCCTCTCAGTACAGGGCATCTTACTCTGCCTCCACTTGTCTTATTCCTGCGATCGCAGTTTAATAGGGCCATCTTGAATGGGACCGAGAGCCGGCTTAGGACCAGGACTCATTGCGCGGGGACTCAGCATAGGACTGATACTGCGGCTCGTGGCACGACTGCTCCTATCATCGTAGTCTGAGCCTTCGGCCTTGAGCTCTCCATGACCCATCTTCTCCAGCTTCTTGTCGAAGTCGCGTTTGCGGTATCCGGAGACGATACGCTCAAGTAGTTCAGATGTAGACACGCCCGGTGTTCGGCGGGTCGGAATGAATTTGCCTGCAAAATCATGAGTACCATCCCCGTTGAGAGCTACTGGACTGCATGATAACTTACCTTGGGTTTTGACGTACGAATAGACATCGTCATGACCAACGGCGCCATAAGGATCCTCGTCATGGGCGACGTAGTCAATTTGCCACTTTGAGACAAACTCCGGATCGATGATCCACGGAGCGTCAGGGATAACTTCGTCTACCCAACGACAGTGGCGAGCTGCTTCGCATCTGGGAATGTTAGGCAAGTATCTCAGAGAGGTTGGGGAGGTCTGCTCACCGCTCTGCGTGGGTCATAATATTGTGTGCTTTATGCATTTCCACGAGTTCATCGGAACAGACACCGACGAGGAGATAAACGTTCGGAAAGGATAGTTTAGCCTGTCTCAGCTGAAGGGCATGCCTAAATCATGTAGGTCAATATACTATGACCCATTGACCCTATTCACCGCTCAATAAGCTCACCCAAAGTGAAAGAGATCGTACACTCCTGAATATTGCAAGTTAGGAGGACAGGAAAAACAGTAGGGCATCCGACAAACCATCAGCGTAGACGCGGACCGGTCTGTCAGTAGGCGGTTGATTTATTTTATATTTCCTCCATGATTCGCCCGCGATAGCTTTTTTGACGAAGCCTTGTATATCATCTGTTGTCAGTAATGCTGGATTGAAGACAGACTGGCTAGGTGCTGTAAACGCCGGCTCTTCAATGATACGAGGAGAAGCATTGGTGGGTTGAGAGATAAATATAGGTGGGTTGGTCTGCCGTGGTGACAACTGGGTATGGTGTTGAGTCGACATCTGAGAGAATACAGCCGAGGTAGGGAGAGTCGATCCGGAAGAATTTCGGTGATGATGCGAGGGAGCAAGCATTGGCCTTGATGATTCTAAGCCAGCAGTAGTGCTGGATTCGATGTCGCCATCGTAAGTAGGCGAGTCTACTCCATCATCGTCAGAAAGGAGACTTGACGCCAACTGGTGCTTGGCACGAGAGGACGCTTTCGAAGCATGGGATATTGCTGTATTTCTGCTGCTATTTCTGAACACAGGAAGAGAAACGGATGAAGCACCGTCGTCTGTGAGCGGATCATTGTCTTCTTCAGATCTACAGTGATCGCAAATGAGCTGTCAGTTGATTGAACGGGGAAGAGATACTCACGCATCGTAGGCAGGAGAGTCGAGTGTTCTTGGGTACTTTCCAAACGATCTCTTGCTGTGGAGAGTCTTTTTGTGATGGGGGAGGTCTGCAGCAGCGTCGGCCATGGCAGCGGGAGCGGTCAATTTTCCAAAGGTCCGCATTTGAGTCGATGACGTGAAATAGGCGAGTGTTCCCGTTTCGGAACTCAGATCCACCATGTCCCAACTCCTCCGCAAGACAAAGGACGAACCCAAATACGAACCACTGGCCAATGTTTCAACAAATCGCTGGTGGATTGTGTTGCTCGTTATGCTAACTTCACTCAGTCTCACGGCCAGCGAGTTTGGGCCGGCTCTTGTGGCTTTCTTCGTCCCCAGAGACTATACGTTATGTTCGCGATCGCGTGATATATATACCGTAGATGAGAATCAACCAAGAGTCGAATGTATAGCCGTTAGAGGGTCTTGGATTCTCGACGCGGGTGACCAGGGTCAGTCCTTTCGTCGGTTCCGAAGTCATTTACGTCACCTTGCCATTCTCTTCAGTTGACATACAAAGACGCTGGAGTGAGGGAAGGCAATCGAAGCTTTGTCTACCCGTCGTACATCGATGTCTCTTCCGGGGAACTTTGAATATTATTCATGTTAAACCAGGGTCCATAATCGTCCCCGGTCTTGCAGGTGCAGCGCCAACCTCTCGTGTCACATCACACAGCAGCTACTAATCTAGACAGACGCCCATGCTCACGTCCTTGAATATGGCTTTAAGATGCAACTGCAACTTGATGGTTCCAAGTCTATTGATGGTCAGTTATTGTCAGTTTATCTATGCCTGTGCCGTAAAACGATTTATGTGTGAAAGAGGTCATAAGCCGCCTGAAGTCGTACATTGAAGCACATCCTGATATCCGTGACGATTCGAGCCGCTGGATCGAGGGTATGGGATGGGACCAAACCAAATGGCCTGGTGCACAGTTTCCCACCGCTGTTCGTTTTCGGTATCTTCTGGAATATTGGATAATTGTTTAGTATTTCATTCTAGAATGATTTTGACCGAGAGCCTCTCCTGCGCGGCAGACCTATTGCGCTTGTACGTGTCGATGGACATGCTTCATGGGTGTCTTCGCGAGTTCTGGAATCGATGGGCGAACTCCCTGACGAGGTTGAAGGGGGTTCCATTGTGCGGTATGCTAACGGCAAACCAACAGGTAGGCGGAGGACCTCAGATGATCGTTTGGCACTCATTAATCTATCTAGGCGTTATGGTCGACAACGCGATAAGTCTCATTCCAAGGCCACCTTTATCTGAAAGCAGGGCTCGGGAATATTTCGATTTGACCATGAAAGATGCACTTGCGCACGGACTGACGTCTATACATGATGCGGATTCGTCACCAGAGGCGTTATCGTTGTTCAAAAAGTAAGCTGGCTCATGTTCACTTTAGGGTGGCGCTGAATGTAGACTCTCACAGGCTGGCAGAGACAGGCAAACTTCCTGTGAGCTGAAACTAGATCTATTATTTGTTTCGCCAATTCATTTGATATAGATACGCCTTTATGCTATGGGTAATGTTAAGTCTGATGATTATTGGGGTTCAAAAATTCCGAGACTCCTACACTACGGGAAACATGGTCGACTCAATGTTCGCAGTGTGAAACTTTACGCAGATGGTATGTGGGCTGTAGCTCGATTTTGTATATGGCCTTGTGCCCGAAGTGCTGACCTATTTTATATGTAAAGGTGCATTGGGTTCTTGGGGCGCTGCCCTACTCGCTCCGTATTCTGATAAATCGGAGACAAGTGGGTTCATGCTAAGCACGCCACAGGCACTTGCTGCCCTTGTAAAGCAGTTCTGGAAAGATGGCTGGCAAGTGGTGCGTTACCGTCATACCCAGCTTCTTCGTGATCTGTTGAATGTCATTCCGCATCAGAATATACACTGCATCGGCGACCGCGCGAACAAAGTTGTACTAGATATTTTTGAGAATATTCTTGAAGGACATGGAGTCGAAAATCTATCTGAATGGAGACCCAGAATCGAACATGCGCAGATTTTGCAAGTTCGTGATTTGGAGCGAGCTGGAAGACTTGGAGGTCCGCACTCGTTCAGTATCTTTTAACTCTTGAGACTGAAGGATATTTTGCGTAGTGATCATGAGTGTGCAACCTACGCATGCGTGGGTAGTTTTCCGATTCGTGATCGTCTGATGTAGTTGATCTGTTCTTTAGGACAAGTGATATGTGGTACGCCGAGAGCAGACTGGTATGTCGAATTGTAACGTGAAGATCCCTCTCACACCCAAGTTTTCCAGGGACCTGAGAGGCTCAAGGACGCATACGCCTATCACACTCAACTACAGTAAGTTCTCATAATTGTTCCTTGACTTTCCTTTGCCAAATCTCCGCAGAGCATCCTCTTCGAAGATCTTACCACTTGGCTCTGACTTTCCTATAGAGGGTGTCAATCCACTGTTGGGATTTTACGCAGCTGTGTCTCGGTTATCAGTTGACGGCGAGTCTCCACATGGTAAAGGGGGATGGTGAGCGAGATTCCACTATTTCGTCGCATTGCCAAATGGTCTTTCCAGGTACCCAGAACAACGCCTGACACGCGCACAAGCATTGAAAGGCATGACTCTCGACGCCGCGTATGCCTCCTTCGCAGAGAACGAGCTTGGGTCATTGACACCAGGCAAGAAGGGTGAGCTGCAACCATCTCCACCTCCAATCCAACACTGATCTCTCTCTCTCTCAGCGGACTTTGTCATATTAGATCGCGATATCATGACTGTACCTTTCTCTGAAATACTGTCTGCAAAGGTTCAAGCAACAGTCGTGGATGGGTCAGTGGCGTATGGGTCTCTTTGACCGACCTGGGTGGCCTTCCGCCTTTGTATTGCGGCAATGCGTATTCATACAGTGGATATTAGAAGTGAGGGGGACAAGAAGGTATAGAGCAGCATGAAAACGCAGAGACGAAAGAGACGTAAGTAAGGCCAGGCAAATATGAGAAGAGCAAAAAGAAGAATAAAAAAATGGAGAATATAATATTGGTTTAAATATACAACTCTTTGTCCAGATTGAACAAATATTAGATATCGCAGGTTTTATCAGGAATTCACCCATTGACAGAACTTTCTAGTCCGGCCTTACTTACCCTTCTCATCGGCTGCAATGTGTTCTCATCAACAGGCGCACGTCTGGCATGCCGGTATCTCCCTGTTGCATCTTTGATCTCCATCTCCTGCCCCGAGTCGCCTACACGCGCGGAGGAGATACCCCCAGCTGACATTGGCCCGGGCAGGAACGTCTCAGAGGATTGGGTGGTCGTGAATGCTGGGGGTAGACTTTCCCGAAGATGCATTGGTCGCCGATTTGCTGGGCCTCCGTACCCGCCATGGGGATCATGATGGTGATTTTGTTCATCCTGGTGTTCACCATCAGCCCCAGATGAGGATGACGACGATGAAGAGGGCTGTACGACCCCCACGGATTTCCCGCCTAGTTCTTGTTCTTCGAACGTCATGAGCTCGGAGACGAAGCCTATATTTGGGGAGATGCCTTTACGCCGTTCGAGGACGAAGGAGTAAGCGCGAGAGAGGGTCCAGTGGTTTGCGTGGATTAGATATGCAATGACTGCCGTTACTGAGCGGGATTTGCCTGCTTTGCAGTGGACGTAGATTGGAGCTGAGTGAAGACGTGCGTCGTCTTTGAGGCAATTAGATGGGGGGTATTAATTGAGGGAGAGTGCACGCTTACCTAGTATGTCGCACGCTTCACGAACACCTCTGGTTATATTCTCCTCCTCTACGATATCCCGCATGGGAATATGGAAATACCTATCGAAATTCTCTCTCAGCTGCAAGCCATGGTCATCATCACACTCCGCCGCGATGTTGATGATCCTCTTCACGCCGAGGGTTTTTAGCTCCTTCACATGTTCCTCTGTGGTGAGTTCCGGACCGAGGTACAGGAAGTTCGGGAGGATGGCGGAGATGGTGAATGCGGGGAAAGTATCCTCGGTGGATGGAGGGGCTGTATCGCTTCCGCCTGGACGCGCTGTGGATGGGGAAGGGAGGGGCATTGGTGTCGTTGGTGTGCGTGGGGTACGCGGGGTTGTGGGTCCGGAGTGAGTGGGAGAAGAAGAGAAAGAGGTGGAGAAGAAGGAAGGTGATGGGGGAGGGAGGTGGTGGTTAAATTCGGATTGGCCATTGGGAGATGGAGGTGCCAATCCGTTGGTGCGATTTGCGGATGTTGGGGAGTGGTGATTGGAGTACATCAGGTTTAAGTGAGTGGGAGAGCGTGGTGGCTGGGATGATGATCCATTGGGGACTTGGAGGGTTTGGGGTACGGCTAGGGTGGCCGCTCTGGCTGGGGGGGTGCGGATGTGCAGTTTGGGGATGGTGACGTTGAGTCGTTCTGCGGATTTTGTATCTATGCGACGGAGATTGGGTACGCTGGGGCGTTTGTGTGGTGCTGGGCGGCGGAAGGCGAGGTGGGAGGGTGGAGGAGACGGATCTACGTCGAATTCTGTGGTGGTTGATGCTGATAAGGAGGGCATGGATGAAGAGATGGCGGTAGGCATGACTGGGGGTGGGGATTGGACATGGTGGTGGGGTTTTTCCCGGTCGATCTCGGGGAAAATCTTGGATCGGGCAGCTGAGAGGGTATCGAGCTGAAACAAGCCTGCACTCCCGCTTCCCCCCGTTCCGCTGCCGGGTTTCTTAGCGGAGGATATCATGTCGTCGTAGTGATCGTCTGATGAGTCGGGTTCGTCGGAGACGAGGTGTGCGCGCAGACGGGGATGGGTACGGGCGGCAGATAGGCCGTTTTTGAGGTAGTCTACGGAGCCGTTTGGGAGGAGGGGAGCGAGGAGGGGAATGAGAGCCCATGCGGTGAGGGAGGGGTTCTCTTCGAACATTTCTTCGTCGTATACTACGATGTTGCCGTTCCATTTTCCGTTAGGAGCCATGAGCTCGTCCCAGGTCTGTTTTGCGTGTTCGGTGGTGATGAATTGGCGCAGGGCATCGAGGGATGCGAAGCCGCTGGAGCCTGCTTTGCGGTACCGTTTGAGGATGAGGGAGGGGATGGCGATGTTGATGGATGTGTGGATGCGGGATGCGAGGTACGAGGCTGGGGGACGGGTGTCTATGAGGAGGGGACGGAGTGAGGCGGAGAGGAGGGTTGCGAGGGTCGATGGGTCGATTGGCCGGGGACCTGGGGACGACGGCGAACGGACGGGGGAAGTGGCGCTGAATGGCGGGGAACGGAGAGACTCGGACAGGGGGGTGTAGTATACGCTGCCTGTACTGGAGACGGGGCTTGCGACATCTCGCCATGGACTGGCGGGTGGGAGGACGGAGGCCGGAGAGAGTCTGGGGAGGGCGCTGGCAGACTTGATGGGCCGGAGACGGAGGTTCTTCTGGACGGATCTGCGGAGACGCTCGAGGACCTGGAGGTCCTTGGAGATGTCGTCGGTGGAGGGATCAGCGTCAGAGGACGAGGTGGGGTCGGTCTCGTCGGCGAGGGTGAAGGAGACGGGGGACGACGGGGAGTCGTCAGGGGACGAGAGGAGCAGCGGGGAGTCGGGGGCAGCGTCCAAGTTGATGGTGAGTGGAGGGGGTTTGCGGGGCGGCATGGCAGGGGGAGTAGCTCGATGACGATCCTAATATTTCATTGAATAACGTGGCTGTGCATAAAAGCTCAGTCTTCCGTCGTCAAACGAGTCCTAGCAACGGACTAGACCGACTTGGAGAGTGCTGGAGTTAGCCGAGTCTGGTTAGGGTTCCTTTCAAGCGCCGCTTCGAGCTGCCCTTCCCGTCCGGCAAGCATACCATGTACAGCATACATACTCCCATGTCCTCCTACAAATCCACTCTGTCTCGCGCAAAGCAACAGCCCGGCCAAGAGTCTACTGACTCAATGTTCCGGCCACAGGCTCAACAACTACAAGAACTCTTTCCCACCTGGTCTAATGAAGGTACTTGTCCCCACTTCTTCCTATTCGCGCCTCTCACTTTCCTTGCTTCAGACTTGCAAACTCTTCTCGCAGAGGTAGCCGGCGACGTAGATCTCGCTGTTACCCGTATCGCAGAAGGTACTGTCCCTCAACCCGTCCCTCATATTTTTTTTAACATAAAATTGCACAGGCCACGCGGAACAATGGGGTTCTGTTACTCGCAAAAAGGACAAGAAAACACCCTCGCACGCCCCTTCTAAAGACTCCATCTCTGCCTCGGGGTCTAGAGGCGAAGGCGGCTTCCGGGGTGGCAGGGGTGGAGACCGCGGAGGTAGGGGTGGACGAGGCAGAGGTGGCGCGGGTGGTGCTCCCAGAGGTAGAGGAGGACGCGGTGCTGCTGTCAACGGTCATGTCGTCACTCCCTCTGTCTCGACTACTACCCCAGGTAATTCCTGGACTGATATCTCCACCGTCGTCGCCGACGCCGCCCCGGTAAATGGTGCGGACGCGACTGCCAAGTTGCCTGATGGGGATTCGTGGGGTAGTACTGCTCCAGACGGTGGGTGGGGGACTGGCGCTGGTGCTGTTCCTGCTGTTGCGTCTGCACCGGGTTGGGGCGCACCTCTCACTTCCGCTCCAGCGCCTCCTCCGGCTACTTCGTCCACTTGGGCCATAGAGACAGAGGTAAATGGCAATGGGTCAGCCGTGCCTGCAACAACAGCAAAGCCAAAGCTGAACACTGCAAAATCGAAAACACCCGCGACGAGTAAAATGTCTTGGGCGCAGATCGCTCGGTATGTTTGTTTCCCCTTGCGAGTTTCATCATTAATTCTTTGGTTAGTCCCCAAGAAAAACCGACGCCTCCCCCTGCTCCGGCGATTGCACCTACCCCGGAATCCACAGCCGCCACCACAACAGCGACAACGACAACCGATCCAGAAGGCTGGGAAGAACCGACGACTGGGCAGGCTCCTCCTACGTGGGATGAAGAACCAAGCAAGGTAATTTCAGAGACGTGGACCGAGTCGGATGCTGCAGACGACAGAGAGGATGCAGACGAGGGTGAAGGTGAGGCAGAGGCGGAAGTGCCGACTGCTGAGCCTGTATTGGAGGTCCAATCAAAAGAGCCGGAGCCGGAAGCACCAGCTCAACCTCAACCAGCAGCAGTCAAATCGACACGACCCGCACCCGTGTCACATCGGAGCAGCGCAGCTGCACGATACAAGAACGTTGATTCGCCTGTTATCATGCCCAGCATTATATTTGGTGGGCCAGGGAAGGGCGTGGGGGTTGGTGGGCCCACGCTTGGATTTGGGGGTGTGGGTGCTGGTGCGCCTGGTGTGAGTGCGCTTGGTGGTTTGGAGAAGGTTGGGATGCAGTTTGGGAGCTTGAGTCTTGGCGGGGATAGCTTTGATTCGAATGCGTGGGTTTTTTCTTCTTTTGATGTTTGGATGGTTGTTGATTCGGTATTTGCAGACCCGAGTCCGGATCTGCTGACGAGTCTAATGCGCCTGAACCCCAATCGGCCATCTCGCAGCAGTCACACGAGCCGTCATCGGCGATTGCCACTGGCGGCCCGTCTTCAACGCTCAGCAATGGACCAAATATTTTCCAGCAGGGTTTGCCCCAACAACAGCAACAGCAGCAACCACAACCACAACCGCAGCAACAATTACAGGCTCAGCACCCGCTGCCTTCTGCTATTTCGCAATCTGTGCAGACTCAGCCGTCGTCACAAGCTGCGCAAGCGCAGACTTCGCCTATTCCTCCGTTTGGACACCAGGCGGGGTTGGCTGTCCATCATCAACAGCAGCAGCAACAACAACAATTGCCGCAGCAGAGTCAACAGACGCATCAGCAGTATGCTCAGCATGGCCTGCCTACGCATCTTGATCCCACGCAGGGTCAGGGTCAACAGCAACCCCAACCCCAACACCCGTCACCGCAACAACATCAACAGATGTCTCAGGCTCAACAAGCGCAACAAGCTCAGCAGCAGGGAGCTTCGTCGTATTTCCGTCAACCCGAGGCTCCGTATTTCCATTCGCCAACACCTCCCGCTGGTCAAGGCCCAGACAACGCGTATGCTGCGTTTGGGCAGCTTGGGCATGGGATTGGACAGATTCAGCATCAGCAGCATCAAGGGCAGCAGAGCCATCTTGGTGGTTTCGGAGGGGACTATGGGTATGCTGATAGCCAGAGGGTGAGGATATCGTCTGATCGATTGATGTAATTTACTGATGCTTAGTCACGGCAGGGTTTCTACGAGTCATACGGCCAGCAGACCACGGGCTTCGGGAACAGGAATGTTTTGGGCCATGATGATGTGAAAGGTTTGCCCAACGCACAGCAGCAACCACCCGCGAGCGCGACGCTTCCGCCTGGAAACTCCCAATCGGGCCAGCAACATCCTCCTTCTGCCCAAGGAGGTGCACAGCCGCAGCCGCAAGCAGGACAAGGTCCTCAGCAGAACTATCCTCCCCCTTTGCCGTACTACTATCCTTACCCACAGAACCAGTATTACGGATCTCCATATAATTCTGGTTACGGAGTGCCTCAGCCCTTCGTCAAATACCCGACTATGTTCCAGCCAGGTCCCCCAGGCCCTGGATCTGCACCTTCGCCCGCAGCGAAACAAGGTCCGGCAACCGTCCCGCCACAATCGAACCCATACAGCCAGAATCTGTATGGCCAACAACATCCTTCGGCTGGATACGACGAGTCTAGCTACCAACACCACACGCAACAGCACCAGCATCAGCACAGCCACACACAGAACGCGGCTAATTTACCCTCGGGCGAGTATGGTAAACACCAGCAGCAGTTGTATGGAGGTGCGCAGGGTATGCAAGGCTTCATGGGTCTTGGGCAGAACACTGGACCTTCCTCGGGGCCTCCGATAGGTCAACGTGCGGCAGGCGGATCTCCAGAAACCTCGTACAAGCCATACGCGGGTAATGCTGCTGTGAAGGACGTCGGTGCGGGCGTTGGAGGAGTAGGCATCGGTCAAGGGGGCGTGGGCCAGACTCCTCAGGCTCGGGCTGGAGCTCAACAGACCCAAGGAGCGTTTTACGGTGCTAATCGGTTCAGTTCAGGCTCTGCCGCTGGACCACAGAGCCAGCAAGGCCAACAGCACCAGCCCCCAAACCAGGGACCTCAGTATCCGCAGGGCGCGTCAGATGGGAATTTCTATTCTTACCAGCCCAGGCAGCAGCAGCAGCAGCAGCAGGGATACTGGCAGTAAAAGTGTGAAGTCGAGTGATGCTCTGGCACTGGTGTTTGTGTTGTCTTATTTCCTAGCGACTGATTGATAACCAGCTATCTGTCTTGCTTCGTATCTCTCTCTCTCTCTCTGCACTTGTCTTGTTTTTCTTTTCTTTTCTCTGCTCGCATATATTCCTCATTCGCGACTCGTATCATCCATACACCTATCTCATCCATTTTTGTACGTCTACTGACATTTTGGCTCTCGCCATCAAAAAGATTCATGCACGCACAACAAAAACCAGAACCTGATGAGCTTGCAAACGAACCGATGACTTATAATAGTTAACAGATATGCTAATAATATGTAGCTGATCAAGTTTTTTATTTTTATTTTCAGCCACTCTTGCTCTAAGACCGCCCGCCAAGCGAGAGTGTCAAACCGCTAATGCTGTTCAGCCTCGCTCGTCTCCCAACAGGAAAAACTTCATTGTACCGCTTAGCTTCATAATCCCATGTTGCATGCAACCGCGCGTCAGGTATGATCTTCGTTAATGACTCCTTGCTATTTGTCAGGCCATTTGGTGCCGAAACGTCTTTAAGCTTAGCGGTAGTGGGTGTCGACACGACTGCTGTAAGTCCTGCATTAGAGTTCCATGGTGCATTCACACCGGGACCATAGAGGAGTCTCTGAGATTCTTGACCTCCTCGACTTTCCCTAAAAAGTGGAGGCGGATGATTCAAACGAGTCGTTCGATTGTGTACAGATCCCTGAAAATGGATGTCAGTTCAAATCAATATAGCAGTCGAACTGGTCTTACCGGTAATACGTGACGAGCTAGCTCAGGTATGCGTGATGGTTGCTGAGTAATAAGGGGCGTGATACGCTCGTTCAAGAAAACGGCTCGAGGGGGCAGTGAGGGTAAGTTCGCCTTGCGTTCACGTTCAGCATCAGCGGCTTTCTGATCCCCAGGCCCCTGAGGCGTCTCGCCGATCAGAATGGGGAAAGTTGGTCCAATAACAGCTACACGGGGTGTGCATGGTGCTGAACTCGAATACAAGGTATTGGGGGGCTCCCAGCGAGGACTGTTTCGAGTCAAAGACAACAAGGCCATGGCAACCTTGTGCCGCGATGGATTGGCAGCAGATGTAGTCGGTGGAGGAGGACGAGTCAAGATATGGTGGTAGGCCGAAATAAGCGTCGGCTGCGTCTGCGGAGTAGGTAATCGTGTGGCGTGAGTCTGGGATATGCGAGGTGGTCGGGAGGTGGGCAAATGCCACTCTGGAATCGATGAAAGAGAAGACTGGTCATATGGGATAGACGTAAAATAGTCTGACGCGTATGTCGGCGTAGAAGGCTGTGGCAGAGGGGATGGAGGCCTTTCTATTTTGAGAGGAGGAAGCTGAGAGGGTGGCATGCGGGGCGACTGTGGAGAGAGGGGTGGATCGGCAGAGTTGTCATCGGCCGGGAAGGCAGGCAGGAAATGCGGAATGTGAAACGGTGCTTGCCAGCTGGCCGTTCTCTGTCGTTTACGGGGTGGTGATGAAGGATTCGATACTGGCGATAAAGGCAAAGGAGGCGTTATGGGTCTACCCGTGATCGAAGACTCCTTCGACAAATTCGTTAGGCTCGCGTGTGTACCATTCAACAACGGTGACTCTGGTGGATACTGCAACTTCAGGGCCATAATATCCGTCACCATATCATCCTCGTCGGCTTCCTCATCGCTCTCGTCTGAGAACGGAACATCTGGTAAGGGCGCGTACACCAAAGGAATCTGATCCTCGCGTCCTCTCTCGAGCCCATCGGCAAGATGTACTAAACCAACGAATAAGAATTCTTGAGATAGGCGATTGATAGTTAAACTCACCTCTAAAATCCTTCAATTCTTCCATTCGCCTTGCTGTATTGATAGCATAGCGTCCTAACTCTGCCCCTTCCGAACTGCAATATTCTTCCAGCTCCGCCATGCTGACGCCCAATTCATCCAAAGCGCAAAATGCATCTCGGGCTGATAGATTTGTCCTTCCACCATGCTGCGCGTACTTTGCGCAAGTCGACGAAAGAAGAGTCAAATAGCGAGACAGCAAGTCGGTCAGAACGACCGACGCTTGAGATGACGAACGAGAGAAGCTGTGGGCATGAAGTGTTCTGTAGACTGCAGACTCAACCGCCACCCTCGCCTTGCCGTCCATCAGAGTGGATTAGATCCGTTTGGCCAACGTTTGTTGTAGAACTGAATGACGACGGAGTTTAAAACAATTCAAATGCCGAGTGGCTGAGCGCTTAGTACTTGCACTTATGTACTTCATCTTCGGATGTCAACCCAGCAGAGCATTCAATCCGATGGTCGGCTCGTGCAGGCATACTTGTCGTCTGCGTCTTCGCTTATGGCTCTGCAACTTTTTTCCCGTCTCTTCACCTTTGGCTTGAATCAGGCCATGTTTCGAATGGCCTCGCCTGAGGCCTTTGGGACTGCAGCTATACAATTCGAGCTAGTGCTGAGCACAATCCTCTTTCTCAGCCGTGAGGGTGTCAGAAATGCGCTACTGCGAGCTTGGCCTAACCGCTCGTCTGCAAAAGACGAGACGGAGGCCACTCGCTCAACAACCGGGGATGCAGATTCGGCCTCTGTCACAAATGTGGCCTTTCTTCCTTTGATTCTTGGCCTGCCTTTCGCGATTGCTACGGCTTTTCTGTATGCGAATACTGCGGGAAAAGATACCAGGAGTCAACCTCACTTCAATCTGGCTATCTCCATGTACGCCGTCGCTGCGGTCATGGAACTTCTCAGTGAGCCCATGCATAATCGGTGAGAACGTTACTTGAAGTATATGAGTGCGACCTCTGACTATGTACAGTGCGATGGGTGAGGTTTTAACGGGAGTCAGGGTAAAAGCTGAGGGAGTCGCGATTACGAGCAAAACTGCAACCACTTGTTTTGTTTTGTTGTACGATTCCAGGATGAGTGCACACTCCGGTGAACTTGGTCTAGTAGCCTTTGCTGCAGGTCAGCTGGCGTATGGAGTTTTTCTTTGTGCCATGTATCTTTCTCATTTTCGTGGAATGTCCTGGCGGCCGACACACATAGCATCTTCGTGTGTTGATGTATTTCTTGCCTCATCGCTGCGCATAATTAATGGTATGTCTTTAGAAAGCGTTTTGGATTGATATATAAGCTCTACGGATCGTTCGACCCACAAATCTTGCGGCTATCTCTGACAATGACCGCCCAATCACTCTTTAAACACGTCTTAACCGAAGGTGACAAACTTATCCTGTCTTGGGCCAGTCCGCTGCAAGATCAAGGGGGCTATGCCATTGCTGTCAACTACGGTGAGTCGGTGATGAAAACATCCAGACATGCGGGGGATCTGATCACTTTACAGGTTCTCTTGTGGCTCGCATCGTATTCCAGCCTATCGAGGAAATACTCCGTGTATACTTCTCGAAAGTCCTTTCACCGGCCAAGGATATGGAACAGATACCCACTATTCATGCGGAATACGCTGCTCATCCCAGTCGGACCTCGCTGCAGCAAGCATCTGATGCTCTAATATCCCTCCTCGCAATTCAGTCTTCACTGGGGGTCATCCTCGTGACCTTTGGATCTGCGTATATCTCCATTGTTCTCTATATTCTCCTTCCGCCTCAATACCTTTCAACAAGTGCCCCGAACGTGCTGGCGGCCTGGATATGGTACGTACCGGTCCTCGCCGTAAATGGCGGACTGGAGGCGTTTGTTTCAAGCGTGGCGATACCGAAAGACTTAAATAGGCAAAGTCGGTAAGTATCTGCATCTGAACCCTATTCTTCAATGCGTCTGATGTTGCCAGATGGATGGCAGGCTTTTCAATAATCTATATTTCCACAGCAATCGGACTATACGCCCAAGGTTTCGGTGACACATCGCTTGTGTATGCCAACATCATCAACCTCTCAGGCCGCATTGTCTATGCGTTGCAATTCATATCATCGTACTTCCGATCCCATCATGCGGGACATCTTTTACGGTGGAAAGATATAATGCCTTTACCGCGACTTATATTCTTGGCAGTGTTATCGTCCTTCGTGATACACTATCACGGACACAAACGGGACATATCTGGCATTGTTAAAGCAGGTGGTAAGACAGCTCTGTTGGATATCTCTGTGGTGACGCACGTCGGCTTGGGGGGAGGGTTGGCTTTAATCTCCATAACTATATGGTGGATGTCGTCAGGGCGCCTTTTGGTACCCTCTCGTCACGCCAAGATAGAGTAGAAAAAATTATCCATGACCTGCTTGTTGAGTAAAACTCTTTGTAATGAGTTCAGGGTTGGTCATTAAATGTGTATGCATATGTAGCATCATCACTCACTCCACGTCTTCACAAGACCCTCTGGCCCAGTCCACCGATCCATCGCTCGTAATTAAAAGCTACAGGAAGAGCATCTTTTCGGCCAGCACCGTCCAGGTATTGGGCTGTTCCGCGTTCCACATAATTAAAGAATGCATCGTCAGCGATATCGTCCTGCCAATCAGCCGTCTCTCCGATGGCTGTTCGGGCTGCTGTCTGATAGACAATTCGATCCTTGCGATCAACCGCAGCTTCTACCAGTTCCTGACATTGATCGATGTATCTTCATAAGGCGTCAGGGCGTCAGGGCATCCGGGTGAAAATACCTGGTCATACGCACCCTTGATATTCCTCTTCCTCCTCCTCTGACACTACTGGATCAAGCAGTTGTCGTGCAATGACCTCCGTAGAGTGTGGATTCAACTCTGGCTCGGCAAGGGCTTTCGTGACGTCAACTCTTGATACTGGCTTGCCATGTATTTTCTGAGGACTCGAAGTTGGATGGGTGCCCATCCAACGCCGAACGCCTTCCATCAACCTAAGCATATTTATTAGTTCTATTTGGGACCATAGCGCTTCGCGGGTATACCTTGGCTGATGTACCGTGCGGGTGCTATGAGCTAAGAATGGACTGTGGTTGATATCCTTTGCAGTTTTGCTGGATGAAGTTTAGCAGCTGGTGCATATATAATATGGGGCGTGCATACCCAGGGAGCTTCAAAGTGCTGTTCATGGAGTAGGCAAAATGCTTCCCCAGAGAAGTAAAGAGGAGCGGCCGGTAATATTCAACCCAAAAATCGCCCTTGGTTTCCACGACATCGTTGATCCCCCTTTCACATTCATCTAATACAAACGCTGGTTCGAGGTGTTCCTTATGAAACCAAGCTTGATAGCCACCTCGCACTGGAGGACGAGTGATAGTCTGTTCGGTATTAATACCTAAAAACAAATCGATAGCAGTCTGTTTGTCCGCGTCTAGACACACATCAAGGCGCTCAGTCAGGCAAACTGCCCAGAATGTGGAGATGCATACCGAGGAGGGCATTGGTGTAAAATCGACGGATGTTTTCTATGATATCGCGCGAATGACTGTTCCAGTGAGGTAGCCGTCGATAAGTTTCTACTCGATTTACGAGGGCGCTGCCGGTATACTGCAAAGCAATTGCTAGCAAGAGTTGGAGTTACTAAGTGATGTCTCGTCACGATCAGGCCAAACTTACTATCACCGTGGTCATGGTACATCTCTGTCAACATATTGACCGCGTCAGAATCGAACGCGAGATTCGGATTGTCCACGACCCCAAGAGCGTAAAGTTGATGACCTAGTGCCCGCTTGCCAAACACGAATTGGGCTGCATTGGTACGGTCGAGGCAATCTACACAATTTGTTCGACAGATACCGTTCTGAAGGGAGATGGTGCTGCGCCAAGGCACTTCAGATTCACTACGAGTGTGTCAGCACGACTATGGTCACAGGTCAAGCGAACACTACCTACTCAGCTTCGCTTTGAAGATAGTGAGAAAAAGGTTCGGGTCCAGAATGGAAGAAACCAGTGATCTGAATCGACTCCTCGGCAATATCTTCCAAATAGCTGATAACGTCCTGCGTCTTCCTGCGTATGCAGTCAGCTCCGCTTGACAGACAAGAGGACTTGCTCACTCCTTATAAGCACGGGACATATCCCAGGCTCTGTACACCATCTTTTTGTCCTGAGGTAGGAACTGATTCAAGTATTCGACACATTGTGTATATTCATCTAGCAGTTTTGACTCCCGAGGTTGCGGCTCCCGCTTCTTGATTAAGTTAAGAATGGTGATAGGAGCGCCGTACCGTCTGAAGAGATCATCAAAATGTCGAGAAGCAGCCGTATAGAAAGGATCAATGACACTAACTATCAGATTGTATGAGCCGAGGTTGTTCCATGCTTAATTGGAACTCACTTTCGATTGGGGGTCTGGGGCTCATACTGGTTGTCTCTTGGGTCCAGTATATCGGGATACTTCCGCGATACTACAAATCTAACATTAGTGATTGATATGAATAGCGGAGTTACCGTATCTGACCTGAACAAAGCTTGTGTAGTTCGGGCTAGGACGACGCCGCTGGTGGCCCTTGAGCGAGTCCCTTTGTGCAGGATAGTAAAATGGTGTCGTCAAAGCTTCCGTGACGATTTGCTCAGTTTCAACTTCATTCGCTACATTTCCCTGCAAGATGACAACAAGATGTCAACAGGTGCGTTTGGGCGAAGAAAATGCACATGTAAATAAAATTTACCTCATTATTCACTCCTCGTTTCAAATATCGCGCTCCAGCAAAATGACGCGATCTGCGAGCAATCAAAGTTACGAAAATGACACGTCCCAAGACAGTTAATTCTCCCATTAGATATCAGCTTTCGGTTCGCGAATGTAAATGGTTACATTACTTACTAGCCTGATCCACATGTCCATGCACAAGCGGGAGAAGCCAATGGGGCTTGACGGCGGGGCCATCTTGACCCGTAAACGGCGCCGTCAACAGATGGAAATTCCACGCAAACCGATCGTTGAACGGCCATTTGCCCTGGACTGATCGATTTGTCGCGGTGAGATTGTGCTGGAGTGTGGACGTAAGATCGTAGGTATAACTAGAAACGTCAGTAACCAGTTAGTAGACGGGTGAGCGGATGAATGATATAGATTACCTGAAGTAGAAGTTCTTTGACATGTCAACTTGCTTGAATACATTCATGAGACGTTGTTCTTCTGCCGGTTTTTCGATCTTCTGATTGGAACACACTGGTACGATGTCGGTATTCTCACAGTGATACAAGTAGTGCCCTCCGAGCAGAGCCACCACCGATCGTTTCGATATCAACATCATGTACCATCCCGCAGTAAAACGAATGAAGCCTGTCAAAGTCAAAGTTGATACACACATACATCAAAGAGGTGTCACCAACCGGCAATCCCGAAAAACACTTTCGGTTTTCCTAAGCCTCCGGATCCTTTGTTCCCGTCATCTAGCATCTTGAGCATAGCACTCATCTGCTTCCCACTGTACTCCGCCTCATCTTCCACCACAACGAGCTCATCCTGAGAACTACGATCGACCTTGATAATACGGTGTCGAGAATCGGAAGCATTAGAGGCGATGATGTAAAATCGAAGCTTATTCTCGTACAGGATGAACCTGTTAAAAGCTAAGGATCTTTTTTTGTTCACAGCTCAACAGGATGGATTACGCGCATTCAACTAGAGAGGCTCACCGAGTAGACTGAGGGCCTCGAGTGGACTGAATGAATCCAGACGCTCGTGCTTTCCCTGGTTGCGCGATTGACACAGGAGCCAATTCTGTCGAAACAGTACTAGGTGTTGCCGGTATTGTTGCCGGTATCGATGCAGGAGAGGCAGCCTCACTGGTGCTACGGGGTAATTGGAATTCATAGCCAAGATCTCTGATTGATTTGGGAGGTGATAGCAGCGATGGTTCGTGGGGCGCGGCCGATTCAGACATGCTGTTGTGTGAAGTCGCCATCAGAAGATCTGCAGGTGCAGTGGCATCAATGCTAAAAGTTCACACGCCAAGGAATGATCACGTGGAATTTGAAATTGGACATCCGGCAAGTCCCGGTTTAGCAAGCTAATTAGCTTAGAATTGCTTATTTCGTAGCACTGCCACCTGTGTAACATGACTTAGTTGCCTTATTAGACTAAGCCTTGATAGCCGTGGCTGAGCAGAGGACATATGTGAAATGGAAAGTCTCCGGGAGACCGTGAGACTCAAGAGACTCAGGGACCGCAAGAGACTGGAGGAATCCCAATCAGGACAGCTGGTCGACAAGGCTGCTTGCCTCATGTTCCTCACTACTATACCACCTTAGGCTACCATATTTCTCCTACTCTTAGTAGGAACTGTTTGGTATATAGGTTCCTACTAAGAGTAGTGATTTTAGACTGGTGTCTGCGGGTCATCCTAAATGCACTTGAGCACCTTAGGCTACCATATTTCCCTTACAGTTAGTAACAACTGTTTGGTTTAGCGGTTCTTACTAACAGTAAGGATTTTATACTGGGGCCTGCGGGTCATCATAATATGCACCTGGGATGGTCCATGGGTATGACCCAGGTCCAGGGTGACCAGGACCATGGTGGGCTATGTGTGTTGACCCCATTGGGTCATATGATGGATAGCCCATGTGCATTGAGGTCCATTTCAAATGACCCTGGGCTACTGCTAGATGATCCTGCCACATTTTAAAACCAGCTTAAAATAGATGATATAGGTATTTCTTGAGGAGATTCCAAGTCTGATGGTCCCAAGCTGGTACCTTTCCTAATTGGGCTAGAAAATGCAAAATACTAATAGAACCCTGGTGGTTTCAAATTTTGACCACCTCCGTTTTGGATGGTTCAACTTGTATCTGGACTGATTTCTCAAGGAGAATCCAAATCTGCATAGAGAAACATAAAATTCTCACTGTTGCTCTCAATATGGCTAGATCAATGATGGTGACTGAAATGAGGGTTAGGTGACCTTTTCCAAATGGAATGGTTTGACTTATGTCTGGACCAGTTTTTTGAGGAGAATCCATATCTGAACAGAGGAATGCAAAATTCTCACTATAACTATCACTGCAAAGGAATACTACAACTTATAGTGTGTGGTGAGCAGGGAGGTGTTGGACTAGGTAGGATTGACCAGCTCAAAGCTGGGGAATACAGTATGTACATGAGACAGTATGTACATGAGTCCACTTATACTATATCATCGAGGTATCTGATTGGTAGATAAGGCATACAGCATTAGTACGCGCGCAGTAAAGCGCAGTCATCCGCAGCATCATGAGTCACAGATGGTGACTAAAGATGCATTCCCACTGGCTCCACTTACTAAGTCCATTTTAGTAAAGGGAAGATGGTTAATCCAGATAGAAAGTAAATGATAAGAGAATCAATAAGAAAATCAATTACAGCCACATGGCTGGGCTGTTCGTAACATTACCCCCTCATTAGATTGATCATCCCTGATCAATGTCTTGAGTCATTTTGCCACTGGGCCAGTTGATTTCGGTTTTTTCATGTGTTGTAAGGGATTCGGGCATAGGTTTAAATACTATTCCATGCATGTTGATTTGTCGTGGGGCGGAGGGGTGTTTTCGTGGAATTCAGCTCTGTTGTCAGGAAGGATACTATCCTTGGGTTCCCAAGTCCAGTCTGCATGGTTCAGGTATCCTTCCCACTTAACTAAATATTTGAGATTTCCCCTGGAAAGCTTCAAGTCCATGACTTCTTTGACAACGTACTCTTCTCCTTCATCGGTGATAAGGGGTGATGGAGGAGCGGGGAGTCTCTGTGAAGGGTACTGAGCAGGGGTGAAAGGAGAGAGGTAGACTTCATTGAAAACAGGGTGGATCCTTTTCCAGGTGGCAGGGAGTTTCAACTTGCATGAGGATGTTCTGACTTTCTTTTCGACGATGAAGGGTCTGTGTCATTTGTCATCAAGTTTCTTGATTGGTCTGTTGGTGTTAATGTTTGTTCCCTCTAGCCAAACCCTGTCCCCTGGTTTGTACTCATATGAGTCTCCCCTCTTCCTATCATAACTCCGTTTCATTGTCTCGTTGGAGTTCTTCAAAGCTGCTTCTGTCTCCTCACAGACCTTTTTAATGTGTTCCACGAACTTTGTTGCTGATTGACTCTTGGCCTCCCATCATGGGTTCATTCCCTTGTACGGGTGTCTCCCATAGTTCATGTAGAACAGAGAGAACCCAGTGGATGATTGGATCTTGTCATTATATGAGAACTCTGCGCAGGTGAGCCACTTGGCCCAGTCAGACTGTCAGTGATTCACAAACACCTGTAGGTATTGCTCAATCTCCTGATTCACCCGCTCAGTCTGTCCATTGGTCTGCGGATGGTAGGCAGTTGAAAGATTGCTCTCTATTCCAATGAGTTTGTTCAAGTCTTTCATGAATTGGGCGGCGAACTGGGGTCCTCAATCGCTGATGATCTTTCACAGCAGACCGTGCTTGCTCCAGACCTGGTCTCGGTAGATTTGAGCCATTCCCATCGTGGTTAGTTCCGTGTTGGTAGGTATGACAATGATCATCTTTGAGAACCGGTCTACGAGTGACCAAGATCGCATTGTATCCTTGGGACTCTGGGAGTTCTCCGATCAAATCCATGGAGATGTGTTCCCATGGTCCTGAGGGGATCTGGTTGGGATGAAGAGGATTCCTTGGTTTTTGGCAGTGTGCCTTGGTCCTCTGGCAGGTCTCACACCCATCAATTGGATGTACGGCCACCAGTAGTTTTGTGTGATGAGTTCCTGGGTTTTTTATCAGCCAGGATGTCCCGCAGTGACACTATCATGATGTTCCTGTATGATATCTTCTTGGAGGCGCTTGTTTCTTGGTACATAGATTCTTTCTTGCCAAGTAACGATTCCTTCCTCATGTTCTTGCCAGGACTTCTCTTTCCTTGCCAGGGCCTTTTCGACAATTCTATCTCTTGATTCCCCCGATGCCCTGATTTTGGTGAGGAAATTGTTATCTAGGGACTTGAGGTTGAAGGTTTGTTGTCGAAAATGTTCCAATTTGAGTAAAACAATGTCTTTGTTGACCTCTTCCCCCCCCTTAAGATCTGGTCATCTCGACAGAATATCAGGTTTGATGTGGGTCTTTCCTGGTTTATGATGAAGAGTATAGTGATACTCTGCCAGTTCTGTTATCCACCGCACTTGTTGCCTGTTTAACTTTTGCAGCTTTCTGAAATATTGAAGATTTTGATGGTCTGTCCAGATCTCAAAATTCTCAGATGCGCCCATCAAATACCAATGCCACTTGTTGAGGGTGGTCATTATGGTGAGCATCTCTTTGTCATAGATTTCATAATTCTGCTCAGTCTCGTTCAGAGCTTTGGACATATAGGTGGTCGGGTGCCATTTGTCGTCTATCTTCTGTGAGAGGATGGCCCCAGAAGCATAATCCAAAGAGTCTGCTTCTAGGCAATAGGGCACATTATCAACCAGAATGATAAGTATTGGTTCAGAGCAGATCTGCCTTTTGATCTCCTTGAAGGCGGTCTGCTGCTCCGACTTCCAATGCCATAGCTCGTTTCCAGTAAGGGAGGTAAGGGGTTTCGCCACTCCGCTAAATCCCTTGATGAATCATTGGTAGTAATTGGCGAAGCCTAAGAATTGCTGTACTTCTTTTTTGTTTTTTGGTACTGGCCACTCAGCCACTGCTGCTACTTTAGATGGATCCATGTGGACCCTTCCCTCTCCTATGATCATTTTGAGGTACTTCATTTGTTCCTTCTTGAACTTGCATTTTTGGGGTTTCAAATACAGTTTATTTTCTTGTAGTATTTGAAGAACCCTCTTGACAATCTTGTGATGTTCGATCAGGTCCCTGGTGAAAATAAGAATGTCATCAAGGTACACAGCGACCTTTCCCTCATTGATCAGATCCTTCAGGAGCTCGTTCATCATGGTCTGGAAGATGGCAGGGGAGTTTGTTAGTCTGAAGAACATGACTGTTGGTTCGAACAATCCCATGTTCATTCTGAAGGCGGCCTTCCATTCGTCACCTTCCTTGATTCTGACATTATTGAATCCCCACTGGACATCCAGTTTGGTGAAGTACTTAGCTCCCTTGAGCTTGTCGATGATTTCCCCGATGAGTGGGAGGGGATATCGGTTCTTTATGGTGGATTCATTCAGCTTTCTATAGTCTTGGATTAGGTGGAGTCCCAATCCATCGGGTTTCATAGTGAAGAAGAATGGAGAGGCATTTGGGGATTTGGATGGTCGGATCCTTCCGGTGTGTAGGTTTTCCTTGATGAATTCCTTGAGCACCAGCTGTTCTTTTGGACTGAAGGGATAGACTTTGCAGTCTATAGGTTTGAAGTCTGGTGTCAATTCGATCACGTGATCCCAGATGCACCTCTCTGGTAATTGATCAAAGTCATCTTTGTAGGAATGGTACTGTTTTGGTACTCGTTCCTCAAATACCGGGTCTTTTGGATTGAGACTTAACTGCTCTTCCCTCGTGCTAGTTGCTACACAGTTCATTGTGTACGAGTTCACGTCGAAGGTGAAAAGTCTCTCTCCCTTTTCTAGTTGCACCTTTAGTGTGGTTTCTACTTGTTCATGGTCCACACCATTCAGTCCAATTACAGGTTAGATATGTAGATAATATTAAGACATTGTATCGTTTAAGACATGCCAGCGGACGTCCACCAGATTGTACATAGTATATGTACAATACGTATCGGCGGAACAATACTTAATACACGTAGATAACATGTCCGATGACTATTAAGAACCTATCCGCGTTTCCGACACCAGATATTGAGTATCCGATTGAATCGGGTGAGCCGACCACTGCATATAGGCTTAACATCACTCCCTAATTACCAACTAAATATTTGATTGATGTAATAGACGTCTTCGGCGGATATCATAGCTAATGATGATTCAATACTTGTACATCAGCCTGGCCGACTATCCAATATTACCTAGATGGTCCGGTCGGATTAGGCGGATACTATCCAAATATTAATTTCTTATATCTATTGATCAGCCTGACAGGCCATCCAATATTACGTGGACGATGCGGTCGGGTTAGGCGGATAGTATCCAAATATTAATTTCTCATATCTATTGATCAGCCTGACAGGCCATCCAATATTGAGTGGACGATGCAGTTGGGTTAGGCAGATAGTATCCGAATATTAATTTCTTATATCTATTGATCAGCCTGACAGGCCATCCAATATTGAGTGAACGGTGCGGTCGGGTTAGGCGGATAGTATCCAAATATTAATTTCTTATATCTATTGATCAGCCTGACAGGCTATCCAATATTGAGTGGACGATGCAGTCGGGTTAGGTGGATAGTATCCGAATATTCATTCGCTGTATGTATCGGTCAGCCTGACAGGCCATCTAATATTAAGTGGACGGTGCGGTCGGATTAGGCGGATAGTATCCGAATATCTATTCACTGTATCTGCCATCCAATATTATGTGGATAGTGCGGTCGGATTAGGCGGATAGCATCTAAATATTCATTCAGTGTATCTATCAGTCAGCCTGACAGGCCATCCAATATTGAGTGGATGGTTCGGTCGGATTAGGCGGATAGTATCTGAATATTTATTTATTTCCTGTATCTATCGATCAGCCTGACAGGCCATCTAATATTAAGTGGATGGTGCGGTTGGGTTAGGCAGATAGCATCCGAATATTAATTTCTTGTATCTATTGATCAGCCTGACAGGCCATCCAATATTGAGTGGACAGTGCGGTCGGGTTAGGCGGATAGTATCCGAATATTAATTTCTTATATCTATTGATCAGCCTGACAGGCCATCCAATATTATGTGGTTAGTGCGGTCGGATTAGGCGGATAGTATCTAAATATCCATTCATTATATGTATTGGTCAGCCTGAC